>KZ808132.1:7900-19248 GCA_000696205.2 Oncopeltus fasciatus | reverse complement strand
TTCATTATATATATATATTTTTTTTTTTAATTTGTGAAATTTTGTTGTCTGCCGACGTTTCAGATGCCTAATTCATGGTTATTATGAAGGCGAGAGGATCAAATGTTCATGACGAATGTCCATGTTTGGTCGTGAACATTTGATACAGGTGGCACGACTTCCCCTCACGTCTTCATGTTAACCCTGAAGATGGCATCTGAAGCGTCAGAAGATAATAAATAACACAAATTTTTTAAATTGTACTTTTTGGATCAACTTTGACCGAACCCCAACAAAAAAACATCTACTAATAATCTATACGGTCAAACATTTTCCATTTGAATTTCTAGTATTTATGTTTAGCAATATCTTTAAAGAATATTAAAGGAGATATTTAATAATTTAACTATGAATGTTGAGTGCTACCCAACTTTTCCTTCTTGACAGGATAGAATCTGTATTGGCGATCTTATGGAAGTATTCTTTTAATTATCTATGTCCCTTCTTTGGCGGAACATGCGGCATCTGTTTATTTGACAATAATTTTTATTGCAAGGAAACATAATAAAAAAACTAACTGTCCCAGCCAGGACTCAAACCTGGATCTCCTGCTATCCGGGTCGGTGCATTTACCAATTATGCTACCGAGACAAGTCTGATAAGTTATTAAATTCCCCGCACTAGTGTCGAGAGTCCGACGAATATATCGTCTTATGCTCGTATGCTTGACAATGTCAGCTCCTCCAAGCATAAAACGATATATTCGTCGGCCTCTGAGGTTAGACTCTCGATACTAGTGCGGGGAATTTAATAACTTATCAGAATTTATGGTAGCATAAATGGAAAATGCACCGGCCCTGATAGCAGGAGATCCAGGTTCGAGCCCTGGCAGGGACAGTTAGATTTTTTATTCTGTTTCCTTGCACTAAAAATTGTTAAAATTTAGGTAGGATTATATACCACAAAAAAAAATTATTTTACAATGATCCTTCTTCTTTGAACTTCTAGCAATAGCTGCCCGAAATTGTAGGTGGACCCCTTTCAAATCTGAATGACGGACCATCATGTTGGAACAGTGACGGTACTAAACTTTACCTCTTTGTGCTTTACATTAAAATACACATACTTAAAGTTTACTGGACATACTTGCAACTATCTAGGTGGAGGTTGATATAAATGTAAGCTACTGTCGTGATAGGGCTTTCGGTTGTTGATCTGGTGACAATACCGGTAAGATACTGCCACAAAAGAGCTTCCCTGGCAAATCTTTCACCATTTAAAAGAGGTTTAAGTTGTAAATGAATTGTATACTTCCCTCAAGTGATTGTGCGATTTGCGAGTGAGGTTTGCAACGGAACTTAAATGGCTGCTTGGAGAAGATGCGAGTTAATCCTCTCGAGGAAGAAAGACAATCCCCCACCCCCTGTTAGGGGCGCCTCCCCCCTCCCCGCCGACATAGAGGTAGGTCCGGACGTTGAATCAGGAGTGATGCGTTCATTGAATCCTGGAGGCCTAATGGGACGGGGCCCGTTCGGACAGTGGTCCTCGGACAAAGGGTACGCCTGCTTCTGCCAGTCGGGAGGTTAAACGAGGTTAACAACCTCAATCAACTCATGTTTGTTCTGTGTGTCGACTCTTTCCCCCTCCACCCTTCGTGGCGCTTCTTCGCCATTCCACCATTCAAGCATTTCTGGTCAACCCCACTCAGCTCTTCTCTTCAAGCCCTTATTGACAGCCATTGGATCTTCGGACTTGACCAGCTTAGTTATTTTTTTCTCAAACAATAGTTGACTTTTAGCAAGGGTGGAACATGGTTCCATGGCAAACGTAACAGAATGCTGTATGCGAATAAGATATATTTTTCTTTACATAATATGTATTGAAATCTTGGAATTGAATATATTTTTCTACTATTTGCATTCTTTTATGAATGAATAGAAAATTCATGATGGATCAAACTTAATTTGAATACCATCCACTTTTTATAATGCCATCTAATGTATAGGAATTTGAAAATAGTAAATAAAGAGTAAGATCATTCATTATTTGGTTAGGGGAGGGAGGATTAAACTTTTTTTTTTTTGGGGGGGGGGCTTGAAAGTGAGATTCTCAGAGTGCAACCAAACTTTTTGTTACTGATATTATAGTTTTGTTTTTTTTTCTTTAAAGTGCTGCTTTCTCTAAAGATTATTAACATCGACAAAAATTTTTAGAAATTAAAAATTAAAAATGGAGAGTTTCTTTGACTGTAGATATTATTATTTGATTTTTGTGTGTGTGTGTGTGTGTGTAGTAAGGTCAAGGTAGATCCAAAAAAAAAATTTTAAATGTGTATTTTTCAAATTATCTGCCAACTTTTCGGCATACATTGTAATCCATCTTCAGGGTTATCATGAAGGCGAGAGGGGAAGTCGTGTTCCTGAGTTCACATTTTCATGACATGAAACTTATTACTCCAGCATTGTACACAGTGCTAAAGATGGCTCATTCGAGAGGAATATTTTCGAGTGGAAAACAACTAATTGTGGCTTTGACACATTATATTTTTTTCTCTTAATAAAGAAGCCCACACCTAATGTAAAATTAATTTTTTTTTAAATATGAATCGTACCCCTAGCTCTTTTGCTAGAAAAAAACTCTCTATGTCAGCCGGGAATAGAACCTGGGTCCCCCATTTTCCGGACTGGTGTGCTACCATTTACACCACCGAGGGAGATAACCTGAACGGAAAATGGGGGACCAGGGTTCGAGTCCCGGCTGAGTTAGAGAGTTTTTTTTTTAAGCTTCCTGTAAGATTCAAATTGTAGGATTACCTTACCACAATTATCACCATGATTTAAATTTTTTTTTTAAATTTTCATCTTGATATTGTTGGGTACAGAATATTCCAATTCAAATTAGGTCATATAAGTACTGACAAAATATCTTGTTCAGCTATGTAAATCATTAGTTATTGATAGTATAGCTCTTTGGTGTAAAGTTTTTTTAATTCTTGCTTCCACTAAATTGACATATTCCAGAAAATCTTAATGTACGTGTTATGTTCCCGTAAGCAGATACATGATTTATAGATATATTCGAATGAAATTAACTATTGAGGTAATTTTCATGCCAGATTTGTCGCATTTTTTTTCGATATTATACTCCGATACTACGTACTAGGTTTGAAGGAATTATCTGTAAAATATTTGTGTATGTGTGGTGTTTTTCAACACATCACGAAAGGGTATGTTCATTATAGCAATGTATGTTAATTTCTCATCAATTTTTGACATGTTAAGGGTTATTTTCGCCTATCAAGTCTGTTAAAAATGTCTATGTCCAAAATGTTTACACCAGCTAAGAGAACCGGGATCAGTTTTGGAATTCGTTTTAAATGTTTTTTTGTTTTTTTTTTAATGGCATTTCAACCATTAGGGTCTTTGATGCCTCGCATATACTGGAGAAGACGAGGAACTAGTGGAGGCGCGACATTGGAAAGACAGACGGCCGTAAGTGGGAGGGGGCAGTCGAGCTGAGATAAGAGAGAAAATGTTATTTATTTGAGATTATCTTTATTGGGATTTGAGTTTTCTAACTGACCTTTATTTGTTTTCATTTTATCAAGTAATTTTCATTTATAAAACGTTTATTATTTTAATTGTGGGCTTCTTAAGCCCAAATCAGCTGTTAGAAAGCGGCCATTTTTGAAACAAAAGTAAACAATTGATGTTCCATTTTGTTGATTAAATTCTAAAAAGTCTTTAAGAAAAACTCTTAGCCTTGACATCATTGAAAAAGTTTAATTTATATTTTTGTTTGCCTGATCGAAATTCAGCTTCATTCTTGTTCAGAAGCCCTCCCCAGTCTGATCCTCCATACTTATTAGGTAAGTCGTTTGAGAACCTATTCCTGGCGGGACTGAGAAGGTTCAATGTCTCGAAAAGACTCCTCGGGAACGGGTTTGGAGTGGAGAGATAGCGAGGAGGCGGGTTTCGTCATTCCCCGCCCGCCACCTCTCCTCTAGCCCTTCCGTCGTGCTTCCAGGCATCCGACCTGGAGGGCACCTGGAGAATGCTCCAGGCCCATATGACTCGGCCTTCCGTCACCGCACGTCGGTTTGATGCAGAAAGGTGAGTTTGCTGACGCACATATAGTGGTGGGGGAAGCTGATGCCTGGAGGAACCACAAACAATATAGCCTTTGTTTCCATATAGGCGGCTCTCCTTTGAAGGATATCCCACTTCTCTGAAAGCACAGACTTCGTCGTTCAAATTGCGCATACTAAAATGGACTTTGTTCATATAAATACAACAATAATCATATATTCTTCACAATAAAATAAATATTTTATGAATCCTTAGCAAAGAGTCTGTAGCAGAAATGTATTTATGACCAATTTAGGTTTTGAAAGTGATGAAAATATTGTGGTGAAATGTGTGTTTAACAAGGGACAGTGTCGACATCTATTCAAGGAATAGATATGGCAGTTCTCTATAAGTTTAGATCAGAAGACATCATAATAATCTTATGATGATTTATTCTTTTTAAGTGGAAGTCCTGTTATGTTGTTACATCCATCTTTTAACATTGTTCTAGTCAATTAAAATTAATATTGCCTAAATTACCTGATTAAAAAATAAATAATTAAATTCTAGAAACATCACTTTCAGTGACTTTAAGAAAGGGCTCAGTTACACTATCAAGGGATGCCAAATGGATAAATATGATAACTTGTCTTATTTTTATGGTTATAGTCTAAAACATTGGCATATATGACAGCTGTCTAAATGAATCCTTTTACATCGAATTTCTCCGCTAGGGGCGTATCACTTTAAGCCGTTTGCCAATACATACTTGTTTTGACGTTGAAAGTTGTATTTTTGGCCGGCCTTGTATCCTTCATAGCTTCTATCGCTTTCTGATTTGCAAAAACAAAACAAAAATAAATAAATCTCTTTGAGGCAGGTGTTTAAATTAAACGTAGATTTTTCGTCCAATCCCTTACTTATTTTATATTTAAATATTAATTTTAATTAATTTTATTAGCTCTATCAATATTCGTACATGATAAAACCATTGAATTCGAAAACGAAACCAAGAGATCTACTGCAGGTTTTATTTATTGTGAAATAATGCAGTAAAGCATTTAGGACTTTTAGAATAAATAACTCTTACCTCCTTATAATTAAAAAATAATAACACAATCCCAATGGCATCACTATAGAGCATTAAAAAACAAAATAAATACTTTCTTTTCTGTACATGTAAGTATAAAAACTCCATAACATCCTTCAATGATTTTTCTTAAGACCGTGTTTGGCTTCCGATCCCAGCATGGTTCAGCAGGTATTTCATATCCTCTTCCCTCGAGAGAAAAGAATACAGTCCTCGTGCATTCTTTGACGTCACTCAAATGCTTGAGTCACCTATGGCTTAACAGTCTATTGTGTAAACTCCAGGCCATATTCCCCCGCAGTTTTCCACTAATCCTTGAGTCTTACTTTTCCAACAGGATCTTTAGGGCTCGGCAAGGACCACATAAACCCTATCACCACCCTGTGAAAGCTGGGGTTCCTCAGGGTTGTACGCTCGGACCTATCCTTTTCATCCTTTACACTGCAGACATCCCTACCCATTCAATTACTCTCCTCACCCTCTTCGTTGACGACAAAGTGGTTGGGCGCTTAAGTCTTGCTCCTCGTCCAGCCAGGAGCAGCTAAGAGGTGTTCCTTTCCCTGTCATTGCCCTCTCTGGGTTTTGAGACAAAATTACTCTTATTTGTGTTAATCTTTAACGGAGTATGGGAAATACACAGCTCCTGTGTTTCGGGCTTGCTATTGAATTATTGCTATTATTAATATTATACTTTCTATTGTATTACTTTACAATTTTACCATATTCCTCAACCCTCAACTGTCCTATCTTCCGTGAAAAAAAAACAACACACACACACATATATATATATATATATATATATAAAACAAGAGGGAAACGATACACTTGTAACTCCGATGAATGTAAATATATATTGAATGAATATTTCAATTTATTGGGAAACGGCTCCCTCTACGTCAAAGAGAACTAAAAATGAGCTCTAAAGATTGAAAAATAGTTAAGTGTTAATTTATATTTTTCTATGATGAAGGGGGACCTGTTTTCCTGAAAGTTAAAGTATTCTTTTTGTTTTTGTTTTTTTATATTTCTGTTTTTGTTTTTTTTGCTTTTATTTATCTTTCTATTGCTTAGGATTAACCCTGATTGTGAGTGTTTCGTTTTCTCTAATTATTATATATTTATATACTTTAAGTAGGTTGAGTAAAAGTATGAAAATGTTTACGGTTAGTATTGATGTGATAATGGCCACCTTGATCTATCGCAGCCCTCGCTTGCTGATAGTAGCTATCTGTTATCGCGGGCTCTTCCCTTACTGCTGAGTGCACACTGCTCCGACAAGGATGGAGGTAAGCCTAATGTGCTTCATGTGGGATTTCTTGATGGGATCTGAGGCCATTCCCTCGCCCAGCTGCGTGCTCAGCAACTTGCCAAGGGAATGCACGTGACTGCATCGGAGGCGCTGCCTTACTTTGTCCGCGACTCGAGGTAGAGGTAAGACCACGAGCGCTCATCCAAAGAGGTAGGCTTAGAGGTTTGAAGTTTAGGCGGGAAACCATGGTGTCCGCCATTTTATTCATTTGCGTGGCCCAGAACCGGCCTTTTTACCCTACTCAGGACGCAAGAGCTGCGAAAACTGAGTAGGTTATCTTACAAGCCGAATAGAACAATGAACGTAAGACAAGCGAGATATGCTTCAGACAGGACAGTAAAAAAAAAAAAAAGTGGAGAAACGTGTCATCCTTTGTTTGCTATATTCTTAAATATCTTCCTTAACAAGTGCTTTTTGTTTATATTTTAACTAGAAGAATATTTAGATTAGACGAATGAAACTGAAGAAATATTTTCTTTTGACATTGTCATGAAAGATTTGGTTCAGACAGTCAGACAGTCTTCAGAAGTCAGAAGACAGTTTCTGTGCCAGTTCTACCTCCGGCAGCGAATGGTTAGTGGAAGCCTTAATCCAGCTTGATCGCTGTCGGACTAAGTTTAGTTCAGTTATGAGTGCGTTAATGATAAGTGGTCACATTTCATCAGTAAAACTGTTATCGATAATTGCGGTTGTAAGTTACTGTATTGATTGTATTTTATTTTGTCAGAGTCATGGACATTTGATTCAGGTGACGACACGTCAACTCTCGCCTTCATGATAGCCCTGAAGATGGCTTACAATATAAACCGAAACGTCGACAGATGAAAGCAAAAAAATTGTAAATCTTAAGATTACTATTAGTGTTACGAAAATAATGATAGAATAAAACAGAATGAAACAGGTGTAAAGTATCATTTTTAAAGGCTGTCATAAACATGTCAATTTTTTTTTCCACATCAGACATCATTCCTGCCAATGTAATTTCCACATAATAATTACTTTGACTTTTAACATTTCAGCCTGTATCCTTATTAGTAAAGGAGCATTGNAACTATTTAGAATATTTACAATTTTTTTTTATTTTTTATTGTTATTATAAAGTGTTGGCAATGAAGAGGTCACGCGGCCATTTCCTATTTAGGCGGCGTGGTGGATTGTCAGGATGGGTAATACTGGATAGAGTTCGGGCTTTTGGATTGGGATGCATGGAAAGGTAGAGTGGAATTTATGAAAACGGGTTGTGATGACGTCTTTAATAAAAGAGATTTCAAGGTCATTGTGGAGTAAGGAGTTGACAACGTAATAGGGTGCATTAGGATTTTGGATTGGAAGGACTGTATTCTTTGGATGTTGGATGGTTTAGCAGTTTCCCACAGTTCGACTCTAAAAGTCCAAATAGATCTTTAAAGGTTTAGTTTGTTAGTTGATTTGCGGTTTAGTAGCTTGTAAAGTTGTCCAAATCTCCTATTCCGTATAATTAAAAAAAAAGGTTTATGTTAAACTATTGTTTTCTCAGGATGTTACTTATAAATAAATACACTTTTTTTTAAATGAAAAAAAATTTAGTTTGTAAAACCCAACATCCCATCGTAAGCATGGCGCTAATTCACCTTGAAATGAACTTTTGGTCGCGTTCGGTTACAACTGTTATTTTGGTAACGCCTTGCCAGATTTATTTCGGCCTTGGACAGGGATTTCTGTAACGCAGCCACACAGACTTGGAGGATGCAGGTATACCCCCGGTCGGCAGAGCCCCCTTTGTGCTCGCTGAAGGACACAGTTGAACGTCCGAGCCACAGTGAAAGGCAAGCCACCGCCATTCCTGCCCTGGAAAAAACGAACAAGGTTTGACCTTCGAGAGAGAAGCCCCGTCCAAAGGTTTTCTTGCCTTTTTTACCCCCTCCCCCCTCCTTTTTATTATTTTTTTTTATTATTATTATTTCAATCCTTCTCCACCCTTAGTACTCGTAAAATATTATACAAAATTCCATTCCACATGATTTATCTTTCAGACTTTCCATTCGGGTCAGGACTGTCTTATTAAGTTAATGTCACGTGTGTTACTTAGACATGTCTTAAGTTCATTTCTCAGTTATATATGATATATCATTCTTCAAATTGAGTACGACCCTGTGCTATATATATGTATGTATATGTATTTATGGAGATTTATGAGATCATTATATCAAAATTGACTTGAATTACAGTACATTTTATTCAATCTCCGACACGGACGGGAATTGCACTCACTCGGGTCAGAAGAAATTTAAATGTCATTCAGCTGCAAAAATGTGTTCGCTTCCTTCAGGTGCAAATTTTTAAATAGTGCTGTCAGAATATTATTTATTTAACTTTAATTATTTCTACAATTTTTTTTAAATTGGAATTGTTTCTATAAATAATGTATTTCCCCATAACCTCTGACAGACTTTTTATATTATTCCTTGGCAAGTTTATGTAATTTTTCTTTTAAAACGTGTACTGTTAATTTGTTCCAAAATAAAAACACGATTTAAGAAAATGTTGAAAAGGTAGTAATTTTTAAATGGAGAGTTTTTTTTTGACCGTAGATATTATTATTAGATTTTTTTTTTGTTTTCTAACTCCATCATTTCTATTAAAGTGTTCTTTATCTGTGTATCCACATCCTAAAACTTCTATATTGCAAAAAACTTCTGTAGTATTCTTTTTTTTTGAAACTGCCCTTTTTTTTTTTATTATTATTTATTGCGTAACTAAATTGGCGAGCTTTCTTTATTCATAGAATGTGTGATAGATAGATATGTATTTGTTTAAGCGATAAACATCTAGGTTATTACGCCCTAAGAATTACGAGAAATGTCTATTCTAAAAATTATAAGAAATAATTATACTGTCCCTAATAATTATAATAGTTAATTGTTTAAATTTATTTACACTACATAAATATCATATTTTCACTCTAACAATGATATTAACATTGAAACAACATTAACATATTACCATAGCCTGTGTGGCCACACCATTTATATATTATACTCCCTTTTATATAAATTATTAAAAATACACACATATATGTAGTACGTGGTATTTATTCAACATTAAATTTTGTTTTTAAAATTTATATCTCACTTTATTCATGGTATATTAATACGAACATCTCAATATGCATAATTGTATTCATATCACATACAAAAGCTGTGAAATACTTTGTTCATCCTCCCAACTTCTGTACTTCATGAAGAATAAACAATTGAATTTGTAGAGAATTTGTTGGACTTTAACCGAACCCAAACTTATTCTCTACTAATGAACTCTACGATCAAAAACTTTCCATTTAAACAATTTAATGTTCAGATTTTTTTTAGCAACCAGAAATATTCTTGTCGACTTATTCGGACCAACCTAAGTTTTTGACTGTCTAATGTTTATTTATTTTTCTGCAAAGAGGAAAAGTGTTAAGACGTTTTCGAAATTCAACCTTGTGATTCCTTATGACTTATCCATTTTAAGCTATTTTAAATCATCTTATGTGGTGTTTTTATCTTTCAGCGGAGGTTAAGTTATTTGAGTCCGTCAATTGTAAAAATTTTTGCTTTAAAGATAAATAATATTACATTTCTATAGGAAAAGAGATAATCAAAATACTTATCAATTTTTTTAATTCAAGTCCTGGCTGGGACAGTTAGACTTTTTATTCTGTTCCCTTGCACTAAAAATTTTTAAAATTTATGTGGGATTAAATACCACAAAAAAATTTATAAAATTAAAATTATTAAGTAAATAACGAGTGTCATTTAAACAGCTTGACAATGTCAGCTCCTCCGAGCATAAGACGATATATTCATCTGCCTCTGAGGTTAAACTCTCGAATTTAATAACTAATCAGGCTTGTCTCGGTAGCATATATGAAAAATGCACCGGCCCGGATAGCTGGAATCCAGGTTCGAGTCCTGGCTGTGACAGTTAGATTTTTTATTCTGTTCCCTTACACTAAAAATTTTTAAAATTTTAGTGGGATTAAATACCACAAAAAAATAATATTTATAAAATTAATCTATGGTCGTTTGCCCAAGCATAGTGAAGATACCTGGATGTTGTTGAATGTATCTCACTGAGCTGTCCTAGTAAGTGCCGAATAGTAAGTCCCATTCCCGGGCTCAAATCCTCCTCGCCGCATTGTTCTCTAATGGAATCCAAGGGGAGGCGTTCTCAAGACTGTCTTCCACACAATAATCCCTCTCTACTCTCCCTCTTATCGGGGATTTCTTCACCTGTGATCCCGCCCTCCCCTTATCAGCTGGAGTTAACACCAACCACTCTGAATTTGGGAGAGATGGGGACTGACACAGGCTTCAAGAAGTTTGGTAATGTACGAAGCGCTGAGCACTGTGAAAATTTCAATTCGATTATTGAAGATTTCCCGTAAGGAAGTAAAGCCATGAATTCATTACTTTATTTTACTTCAACTAATAATTTTTTATTATTTAAATGATTCAAACACTTTTATATAGTTAGGAGGAAAAAATGATTTTAAAAAGAATTTTCTCTTTTTAATACAGGACCATTATTCATCCTGTTAAAATTAATTAATTTAAAGGATAATCATGGACAAAATTAATATATGTGTATATATATATACATATAGTGTTATATGACTTATAGTATATGCTTAAATATATGTTTTATGATATGTAAGTTATCCATTTAGATTCCTGGAAATGAAATACCCCCTCCATACACACTCGCGCCCATGTAATGCCAGTAAGCGCCCGTCCACAATTTCAGAAATAAAGAATCTAAATTCAATCTGATAATGTTTATTGTTTTCACAGAAATAACTTCATTTTGCACTTCAGCAAATTTACTTATCTAATCAATTTTACGAATTTTTATGTCATTGTTTGATGATAATAATCTTAAT
>KZ808131.1:209814-224065 GCA_000696205.2 Oncopeltus fasciatus | reverse complement strand
TGTTTAGCAATAATGTGTGACACACATTATAAAAATAAATTAACTATATTACATTTAGAGAAGAATTTTTAAAAACTGACTGTCATTAAGTTTAATTTTTATTATAAATAGCCTTTAAATAGTATTTCCCCCTTAACTAACTTTAGAAGGTTTCAAAAAGTTTAGAATGCTTTAGTACTATATGAGATTTAAGGTGGGAATTATGTTTGGATTTATGGGGACAGTAGGGACACTGAAATTGTGGTTCCTTTCCACATTCATATTTCTTATGGTGATATAAACCAGAATTATAAAAATAAGATTTATCACAAGAGGGACATTTGTATTTCTTTGCCATTCCAGGCAACATTTTCTTCATCCCTGAAACCAATAATATCCTGTGTTAATAAATCTACTCTCAGAGGAACGAAAGAGAAAAAAAATGATTGGTAAATGAATGAAAGAAAAGTATTCTGCTATTAACGATTTGCCAAACAACTGAGTGTTTAATATGACTTAATTTTAGAATTCAAATATTAATTACCTTAAAATTCATTATGTATTACATCAAAATCAAAATTTGTGAGATTATTTACATATGTAATATTTTATTATCCTTATCATTCTCAAAGGACTATAAAATTATGTATTAGCTTATAATTCTAAATAAATTGATCGACCATTTGGTGAAATAAACTTTTAAAACTAAATTATAATTAATTAATTTAATAATTCAAAATTGGAAATTTACCCCATATGTAGAAAATAAAGCCAATGTGATAAATTTTTTTAGCTCAAAAGGAGTGGACATTTTGCTTAAAATTTATGTACAAACAGTCCCCAAAACTTTTTCTTTTTTTTCAATAATATCACAAATTGAGAAATAAATTATAGTAAAAAATAAAAATTTAGACAGATTAAAAAAAATTAAAATTAAAAAAAAAACATAGTCAGATCATACAATAATTCAACCAATGGAAATAATGCTTCTTTACATACAACATCTGCTTTAATCTCTTTAACAAATACCCAGCAAATGGGAAAGCACTGTTAGCTCCTAAGATAAGCAATTTTAGGAATATCGCATTCTATGAAGTTTTACACTCATTGCCAGGAACACTCAGTATGTAAGAGTAAAAGTCATCAGTGGACCAAGTAAGTATTTACTGGAACCTCAAAATAAAAAATGTAAGGCCCATAAAGAAAAAGCCTTTATAACTCACAAATAAGTACCATTCCCACATTCTCCCTCACCTTGAGGAATGTACATTGAGCTATAAGCCCTGAAAACAATAGGCATCTCAACATCATAATAAAATATAGAATATAATTGTAACAGTAAATTTTTCAAGTCCATTTTCAAAATTCTACTGAACATTCATAACCCTACAAGACACCAATAAGGCAAACACCCTTTTAACTCTATAAATATTCTGAATAGAAGTTTTAATTAAGTATTTGAAACAGTTTCCATCAAACCAAATAACATTACATAGTCTCCCAGAAATAGTTGATTCATTCATTGAATCTAATTTTATTATCTTTTAAATAACTGCTATATAACATAGAGCCCTATATTCTTTCTTTTTGATTATTTTTATTCACTTAAAACACCACTAACTAAATAAAATTATTTATCAATCAGAATAATACTCAGAAAATTTGACACTTAATAATTTAGTTTTAGATTATTTTAAATCAATTTCCTTAGAGATTATTTAGGTAAATTACTATTATAGGGGTTATCAAATGCTGCTTAGGAAGCAATTAGAAATAAAATACTAAATACTTAAATGAGGAATTTTTCGTTGTAATTTATGAGAATAACAAAGTGCATTAATGATTCACTTAATTTTTATTGAAGCTATCTCAAAAATTCCACAAGCAATTAGAAAGCAAATTAATTTCTTATATCTTTATTTAAAACAACATACCCTATCATACATTACAAATGTTTGGCACTTTCAGTTTCAATAGGGCTCTGTCAAAAGATATTCATATCTCCACAAGTAGAGAGAGATTTTCTTAATTTTTGAATAGATAGATGTGATTTAACAGTCAATTTGTCCCTCAATGTCCTACATGTATAGCAGTTTGGAATATTTTTTATCCAGTAATTTATGGTACTCATTCTTAGTTTTTCTCATTGAATTTTCCTTTCATCATAATTAAATGCCCCTTAATTATAGCCCTTTCTCTAAATCGGTTGCCCAAAACTTTTCTGCCCCTACTTGTCCTTACTGAAAGTTTTCATTGGGTCAATGGCTTCTTCTGTTGCCTCAGCTCTTGAGCTTATCAGGGGTTGAACTAGTTCACAAAATGCTTATCCTCCGGAGTAGAGAAGAGTCAACAAACTATACAGTCAAAAGACCAATTGAATCAATTTAATTAAAGTCAGGTTTGAATGATCTCAGAAAGCTTGTAAATGGTTTAAAAAAACAAAAAATTTTATCTCAATTCTGTCCTAGATCAAAAGATGGTGAGTACTTCCAAAATACATGTTAGTTTCATACTATAGTAGACAATGAATACTATAATGATATCATAAAAGATTAGAAGATAAGAATTACAATAACAGTGACAAAACAGAAAACCTCCTGATCACAATAAGACTGCTCCAAATGCTACTAAAGTCTTTAAATCTCCTCATCAACTTAAAAACTAAAATTCCACACTTTAATTAAGACCTTATAAAGTCTTAAAGAGGCGCTTTATCTCCCTAGTTCAGGATAAGTTCAATAACCCTATTCAGCCCTAGTTCAATAACCAAGGTGGGGAAGTTTAATTACTTTCACAAACTCTAAAAAGAGAAAGGAGAACCTTCAACTCTTATATCAGAATATTACAATAATTTGATCTGAGAAGCAATCAAGAAACATTTTGATAATCGTCATGTGTTGGCTCCTTACTGAATTCTTACAAGGATAATATTGGATGATCACATAAAAGTGAATAAGAACATTGAATCATTCAAGAACCTTCAGTTTGAAAATCCCACTGTTTTCTTCTTTCTCTTCTTGCTTTGCAACTTCTTAACCGCAAGACAGAATATTGAATAGGCTACTTTCTTTCCAGTTCCTTAGTAATGCAAAAGTCTTCATTTATGTAAGAAGCCAAATGAGGGCAATGGGACTTTATTCAAAGAAGGCTTAGGAAATTATCAGTTCAACACAAGTGCCAATGCCAACAGAAAAAAAGTATTCACCAAGATATAATTCAAAATTCCTTTCATATATCCAAGGAGCACAGTGGTCTGGTAGTTAAGGTACTGGATTTCTGAGCCAAAGGTCCCAGGTTCAATGCTCACAGTTGAGTCATTTATTCTTCTTTCTGTGCTTCTGCTTGTAATGACCTAAAGAATTCCTGGTCTGCTCCTAGAGAACACCCTGCCCTAATTGGGTACCATTTCTTCAATGCATGTTTAAAAATCAGGTAGTCAAAATGGCGTACTGTCTAGTATGCTGTAGGTTGAGAATAAATACATCCTTAACAGGTATTTCCCCCTGTACCTATATAGCTGTATATATTTTTTTTTGTTTGGTTTTTTTTTTCTACTTGTTTCATAGTTGTGATCTGTAAAGGACTAGGTTGTGTATTACAATCTGATAGTCATCGCCTCCTTGCTTAAAGAGTATGAAATCTTTTAAATCTGATTTCTGTCGTTGCACTATCTGCAAGAAAGCTCTTACACAACACTAGTGCTATGTTCTATATTTCTAGGCAAAAGAATTTAGAATACATTCATAAGCTGAAAGCTTGAATCAACTTTTTGAGTCGTCATTGGGCAAAGGATTGTGCAACAAATATATTATATAATTGTAAATTTTGTGACCAAAAGCGAAAAAGTTTAACTTGTAGAGAGTGATTCTACTGTTGTAGTTTTTTTGGTTCTGAAGATTTATTATGTGTGCTAATACTATTTGTTTTATAGGCTCAGAGTTTTGAAATATCGTCCATATCATGGAAAAAGTTAGGATAGTTCTCTCCACCAAATGGATGAAATCAATTATTCAAAGAATTTATAAAGAATTCACTACTAAAGAGTAGAAAAAAAGAGATGTAGGACAGAATGACTGTATCTCTAATCATTCCTTACTTCAAACTCTGGTAAGCCTACTTATAGCTAAAAATTGTAAGAAAACTTATCAAAATTTGTCTTTGACATACAGGGTTTCATACTTTTTTCTGTATTTACCTCTGGCAAAATAATAGAATCATTTAAGAGATATTTATTTTTTACTGAAGAATGTGGTATTATTAGGGAGACCAAACAACTAAAAGAGTTGCTTCTACATGATGGCCAAAAACACGTTGGTTTCCGGAAAAATATGAATCAAGTGGCAGTTCTACCTACTTTGAACTTCATATTTTGGAGAAATATGTGAGGATGAAATTAAAATATATGCTACCTGGGTCCTCTGGAAAAGAGAATATCTTTACCAGCTGCAGCAAAATTGGTGAGTTAGTGTCATTGCCCAGTCACTTGGGTCTAAGATCTTCAAGCCAGGACAAGAATCAATTTAGTTTATTGTGCAGCAATCACCATTCCGAATTCCTACTTGGCACCTCATTTCACCATCCAAATAAAATAAAAAATGAGCAATTAAACATTCAATCCCATTATTAGTGCATATAGTATTTTGAGATATCTTTTCATTTTTTCATTTTATTTAGTGAGCTCATAAATAATTTTGCTTTTATTTGTGTTAGTAGCAAATTTTCATTTTCCATTTTTATTTACAATTTAAGAAGCTGCCTTGTCTTTGGATTGTAAATTTCATCAGAGGTGCACGAGGAGGGTGGCATGTTGAAGTCAGGGGTGCAGAAGAAATATTTTCAATTTCATAGAAACCACTTTCCTGAAAGTGCTAAATACATTCAAATAATCATAATTCGGGGAATGCAATAATCAGCAGAAACTCATTGGCTCATGTCAGGCCGATATCCAAGGATTTATCTTTTGAATAAAGTTATACATACATACATATATATATATCAAAAAAAATAAATTCATGTACAAATTGATATTGCCATAAAGGCAGAGTATGCCAAAATAAAAGTATTCAATAGAACTAGATGGCCCAGCGTACCTATATACATAAAGGAATAAATGGTACATTAAGGACAAATCAATATAATTCAGAAGTAAGTGGCTCATAACCAACAGGGTCCTTTCCTCATTCTGCCTCATAAAAAAAAAATGTATATTCTGCATTTTTAAACTCAAAAACACAACTAATTCCACCATCATCACCAATAGCAAAATACTACTACTTTCAGGGTCTTTTACAAATTTTACTATTAATACCCCTATATAAACATATAACTATCACCTTTTTTTAAAAAAAATATGTAAATAGAACAACTTTAATTAGATATTTCAGACAGTTTAATCAAAGAAAACAACATTTTATCATGTCACTAAGTTTTAAAACCAGCCTAGAAATTTATGAATAATTTTATGCACCCAGCTTTGATCACTGAGCCTACAACTAAAACAGAATATAGATTAAACAATTTTTAAGTTTTTTTTTTTTCTTCGGGTACTGAAACAAAAACTAAGCCAAAATTGTATTGATAAAAACTTAAGTACATGCCACTCTCCCATTCAATGAAGTATTTTGTTACATAAATCTTTGCTTAAGAAGTGTTTACAGTAACCACAAGGCCATGAGAATATTCTAGCTTCAGTCCCTTATGTGTGGGAAAAAAATTTTCTTGATTAATGTAAGAGTCACACAACTGCTCTGATATGTTAAAAAAAGGAAATAAAATAAGATTTTTCCATAAATATTTTACCTCATTGGAAATATGTATAAGGAAACAAATCTACATAACTCATTATATCCAAAATGTAGATGTGAACTATTCCAAACTAATAGTTCCCATCTACATTTTATGTTTCTAATCAAATTAATTAAGGGATTATATAAGTAATATGTAAATAAAACAAATTAGAATGACTAAATTTTAAGTAAATCTATTGAATATGAACACATACAAACTGGGTAAATTTTACTATTGACTAAAATGTGTATTTTTGACAAAATGAGGATGTTTTGAAAAAATATGGATTTTAAATGACTGGCGCATTCTGCATTTGTAAGAGCAGACAGGACAGTGGAACTGGGGCTCTTTTCCACACTCGTACTTCCAGTGCTGATACAGTCCAGATTTATGGCTATATGATTTCGTGCACTTATCACACTTAAAACTCTTTTTTGTACCTGTAAAAATAAAACAAATAAATAAAAGATCAAAAACCAATGTTGTATAGTAATCTTCTTTTTTTTTTTTCAAATTAATTTATTTAAGAAGTATTCATATGTTGAATAATAATAATAATGAGATACAATATATAATTTGTATTACATACATAATTTTTATATAATTATATTTGAATTTGTAACAATATATAATTTTTCATAGTAACTCAGGTTTATGAAGACTAAATAACACTAAACCATTTAAAAATATATAACTTGACAATATAAAAAATGATAAATGTAACATGGTTGGAGGTTCGATGGCCATCGAGTATTACTCGTATCGATTATTATGTAGAAACTAGACAGGGTTTCGGACAGGATCAGAAAAATAAAATACTCCAAAATTTTTGGGTAATTATTTTATTGTTGCTGACGTTTTGACTTCAGGAAAATAATCTAAAAGGTTATTTCCACCACCAATGAATATAGAACTATCATACCTTCTATTATCCGTCTTCATTGGTTTCTGTAACCCAGTATTCTGCAGATGGTTTGCAGAAACCAATGGAGACGGATAATAGAAGGTATGATAGTTTTGACTTCAGTCATCATCAGGGCTTGTCGTCATCATGGGTGATAACTTACAAGTTAAGTGGAAACATCGGCAATAATAAATTAATTACTCAATAATTTTGGAGTATTTTATTTTTCTGATCCTGGACTAATTTCTCCAGGATAAATGTAACACATAAACAAAAATTCACATCTAAAAAACATAGCTTTAATTTAATAGTGATAAGTGAAATAAAAATACATAAACAAAATTATGAATGAATTAATAAAATTACAAAACTTAATTAATAAATAGAGCTATAAAATATTTAATGATAAGTAAATAATAACTGATTGAGATAATTAACCAATATCTATCTTTTTCATAAAGCTAAAGTTGTGTTTGTGTGTATGTTTAATAAAATCAAAAGGGCAATATAGAAAGGCTTCTTAAGAAACTTTTACACAAGATTTATCAAAATGGTTATTGAAGTACTTTATTAATTATTTCATGACCAGATTTCACTAAAGGTGCTATATTTTTTTTTTCAGAACCTACAAACTCTAAAAACTTTGACCAAACAATATGCTTCCATTACATTTGGAATGCTTAGAGATTAGAGTTGAGTGAGGAAAATAAAAAATTAATTAATTTACACAAGCTATTTATGTAGGAGTTAAAGTATGATCATAATGAGTAATTAGGTCCAAAAATAAAGTATTTAAATCCTGAATTAAACAATAAATTAACATGGTTAAAACTAAATAAATAAATTTACATATACTTTGGACTATAGTTCTTGATGAATCTTTGTCTGAATAAGTCATTAAAAGAATTATCATTATAATAATACAGAGCAACTCCATAAGGGCTAATCACTGATTAAAGAAGTAATTGTTGATATAACAGCTTATCAATGATAGGTGAAATAATTTATACCATTGATATAAATGCTAGTTGTTAACATGATTCGTAGGTAAAATAGCTGCAACACCTGATCATATATATAACAGCTAATCATTGTATAATAACTGTCACAATTAATCTTTGATATAACAGCTAATAAAATATAACAGAACTTAACAACTACTTCTTGATATAACATCTAATCACTTATAAAAGAGCTATAATAGCAGATATAGCATTTAACTGTAGAAGTAACTACAGTTAGAAAAGGCCAAGGATTTTTCAACTTTAAAGCTAAATTGAATGTATGATGAAAACCTGCATGACTCACACAAAAAATTTCAAAAGAAAAAAATGCAATAAACCTTAAAAAAGAATTAAGTAATTTCAGGAAATATATAATGAAATAATAATGCAACATATATTTATTATGGTGTATTTTTAATAGCTCTAAATTATAATAAAGAAAACAATATCTATTTAAAACATAAATGTTTAGCAATAATGTGTGATTTGAGATGCTGCTTTTGTTTGGCACGGTAAGGGCAGGAAGGACATTGAAATTGTCGATCTTTTCCACATTCAAACCTCCTATGATTAGATAAACTTTGCTTGTAACCATAAATTTTTCCACACATTTCACATTCAAATTTGCCATTAACTAAAAAAAAAAGTACATAGAGTTGCTATGAGTAAAATTGGAGAAGGTAAATTATTATAAAATAGACTGAATTCAGACTGGTGACCATGATCAACCAAAACATTTTATCCCTCAACAAAAATCTCAATCAGTATTTATTCGCTCTAAAACAATTATATCTATTTATTTTTCCTTCTAGGACTTTTAATTTTGATAAATTTCATCACATTAAAAAATTAGTAATACTCATTTAATAAAATGTAATATTAGGAAGTTTAAAAATAACGATTCTTTTAAGTTTTAATTACTTTCTAGCTATATTTCACTTATGTTTGACTTAGTTTTTCTTGTTCTCTTAATAGTTTTTTCCCACAATGTTACAAATTAAACTTATATTGCATAGAATTATTAACACTAGAAAAAAAATATACATTTTAACACAATTCATTTGCATACAATATTTTATGAAATCTACAGAATAGAAAAAAAATGAGTAAAGAATAGGGGAAAAAGGCCTGAAAAAATCAATGAAACTAAATTTAATATTGATGATAGGGAGTAGAAGTGACATGTACTTTGGTTTTAAACTCAGCTGATAAAAAATGATAATTCTCTCTGCTGAAAAATTTTATCACCAAAGCAATTATGATTAAAAATGCATAATTGATGACAAACAGTGTTATCTTTAATACATAGTAACCATAGATATGTTGAAATGAAGTAGTTATTAAATTGGTAAATTGTTAATTGACTTTCTGTAAAGCTTCACTCCTTTAGAATTCGGTTGATCATCAGGGAGTTGGTACAACAATGAAAAAAAACAAAAAACCTTTTAATGAATTTTTTCCTATTATTTTTAGTATCTTTAGTATTTTCTCTTGAGTTTAATTTATACTCAGTTTATTTTTTTATTGGTTACGAAAAAAAAAACACTTTAATAACATGCCTGTAGACATATAGAACAAAACATAAGTTATGATACTTTTATATAATCAACAGGAGACCTGAAGACTTTTGACTTATTTAAATGCTTTTAAAAAATTACATTTTCATTACAAGAGCTTTTATTTTTTCTTTACATCTTGTATTGTTATATTGTATTTAACAGGGCTTATAGATGAAAGTGTTAAGTATAAAGAAACTTAGGGATGGAAACATTTTAACAGAATAATACAATGATTGATGCCCAATTATCAAAATTATTAAATTTAAAATGTACCAAATAATAGTAAAACCTAGGGACAGGAAGTCCACTCGTGTCTTCATGATAGACTTGAAGATGGCTTACAATGTAAGCCGAAACGTTGGCAGATAATTTTAAATTTTAACTGTTATAAATATGGCCATATCAATAGGTGCCAATGGTATCACTTCCTTAAACTGCAAAAAATGCTCATTTAAAAGAAAACACATACTGCCTCTAGTCAGAACCTACAGCTGAACTATTATTCCTTACAGTGATAATAATACCAGGGCTATCAATGTGAGCTATAATAACCCTCATGTCTTATGATCAGTTCTCTATGAGAGAATCCAAGGAGATTCAGCAATTTTTTTTAACAACTTAAAACAAATCTCCCAATTACAATATCTTTTACAAATATGATATTGATATTCAAAAAATATTAAACAGAGAATGTGTTTAAGTATATAAAAAAAATTAATTTGAGGCTTCTATGACAACTCATCATGATGACTTATAAAAGAATTCCTACTTCAGACACCTGAAATGAGCTATGGCAAAATATTGTTTTCATTTTAATAAACTTATGTAGATAGAAATAGAAATAAAAACCTTTTGCTTTTCTAAGACATTAAAAAATTACAGTAAAATAACGAAAGTGGTTTTATGGTCCCAAATAGGACTTCATAAAATTATTTATTATGCTTCCTTCCTTAAGGATTTTAAACTTCTACATTACTTACAACAGACGATATTTTAATCAAAAATCACAGAATATGTAATATTTTTTTTCTTCAAATTATTAAAATAAAATTCCCTAAATGGTAAAAGTTATTTAGGATATGAAAAAGAGAACACTAATATTATTTTTAAATTACAGTTTATTTCAACTAAATAAAAAAAAATTCTATGATTAATAAAATATAAATATAACACATATCTTAAAACTCGAAAAAAGTTTTAGAATGTTTTATACCAATATGTTTCTTTAGATTAGACTTTTGTTTAGCTGCATAAATGCAATAAGGACACCTAAATTGAGGGTCTTTGCCACATTCATACCTCTGATGGTTATTTAGAGTAGTTTTGTGACTGTAGACTTTTCCGCACATTTCACATTCAAATTTTCCTGGAAAATAAAAGAGAAAATCACACTTAATAAATAAGAAGTATTAAAAGCATTAAACAAATCATTAAAATACTAAGATTAAGATATTATTAAGATAATTAAAATTAAAGAATTACAACTTAATGTTGAAATAATTAAGAGGAGATATTTATACTTGATTTAAAAAAGATAATTAAATAATTGATGATATATTTTTAATAATTTTGAAATCGTGAAATACTTAAAAGTAAGAAAGTGGGACAAAAATGACTAAGCTACATTTGTTCCCATCTATCTGCTTTTATCCTTCTGGAGGCTTTCCTAACGTCTAAGAGATTTGTGTTAGTTATGGTTTTATTACACAATAAAGACCATAACTAATAACTAAACTATTTTACTATTTAGCTATTTTACAATTATTACATTAAATTAAAAAACATTTCTGTCATTAGGGGATTCAGAGTCTTGTCACCTGCTTGATATTCGAGCAGCTGACCAAAATACATCATGTGGAATCCAAATCTTAAATTAGAAACTTGCCTATAGAGGAACTATAACCTTTAAGGTTAACAAGATCTTTAAAGATTTTTTTTTATTTATTTATTTTTTTTTTTTTAGGTACGCACATCTGAAGAGTGATTAGGAGAAGCAGCCTTGAATTTCACTTAAACTCAAAAGTAATCATTGTAAAAAATTTTATAATTTATGTGGAATTGGTGTAAATATAATTCAGAGACTAGCTTTGCTGTTTCGGATTGCTAATAAAATTTAATGGAGGTAACTGTTTTATACATTTTATTCATATAAAACTAGTATATAAATATTATTTCTCCTGTTAATTTTACTGTACCCACGAAATTCATAGCTAACATGGATTTTTTTCTAAATTAAGTTTAAATCAGATACTACCAGCAGGAAGCATTCAATGCTTCCTTTAATTGAAGTATTCATAGCATTCAATTAAAGAAAGCATTACATATTTAATTCAATTCAAAGAATAACAAATTTAGAAAATGCTACGGATTAATCAGTAACTTTTTCTCATTAATTTATTTATTTGTTATTGCAACATATATCAAGTAAAGAAAGTAGAATTAATCAGCCAGGATAAAAGTATCAAATTCTGCACTCTTAGAGAAGAAATACCTAATTTGATTCACACATTTAAAAAAATTGTTTTTTTTTTTTGTTTTTTTTGTTTTTGTTTTTTTCAATTAAGCCCTTATAATACTACGCTCATCATAGCAACACAACATTGACTTAGATAGTCCCATGATGCAACCCTGAATTTATGCATTGTATTATACTATTCATATGAACTATTCTTTACAAGATGGTTTGTTTCTTCTGTACATTGTTAATGTGTACAATCAATTTTAGTATAATGTTAATTGTCAATTCCAGCAATTTAAAATCCTGTACTTCATGTTTCCTATGATAGTTTTCCAATAATAATACTATAAAAAATGAATGCTAGAAATGAATTTTACATCTAATAACTACTTACTTGAGAAAGTAAAAGAAAAAAGCCTGCCTAATGCCAAGTGTTTAGAATAGAGTTGTAGACAGCCCTTCTCCAATTTCCCTTGGAGATGGAATAGAAAATATATATATATATATTTTTTTTTATCTATTGGTTGTCAAATGTTATAATGCATACTTTTATTTTTTGTTACAGTGAGTATAAATGGCTTAATTGATTTCCAGATCAGTCATACCAACAACTGCTTCATGATTGAGCAAACAGCAGACTGACATCTATAACTTCTAGGAAATAAAAGCATAAATTTGATGAACACCTAATTGTCTTTTAATAACTATTTATATATGTGAGTGAGTGAGTTTATCTAAAATAAAAAATATTTCAAATTTTTTTTTGGGGGGGAGTATCTATTTAAGACTTTCACAAACTTTTAATAATAATGAAGGTGGTTGAGACTGTAAAATTTGTAATGAAGATTGACAGTAGCTATCAAGCAAGAAGAGTTTAAAAGATAATGTTTGCCAGAAAAAATATTAAATTTGATAAACTGCTAAACAGAAGATTCATTAATGCTAATGATGTGGATATCAGTAGAAGATCAGTTTCTTCACATTGAGATGCTGTAGCAAAAAAAGCGAAGTTATCACAATATCTTCACAGAGAACCAGATTGAATCCTAGGCTATGTTATAAAGAAAAAGCATTGTCACATAAAATTATGATTTCAATGTAATATATTCAGCATATATAAATTTCTCACTTTAATGAATCCTTAAATAATAATTTAATACATCTTTCAAAATAAACAGAAACTTTTACTCCAAGTTAGCTAAGAATTTTAAGTTTTTCTTAGTTTCCTCTTAAATCCCATTACATTAAATTTTAAAGTACATATACTTACAATATATCCAACAAATATTCATACATCTAACATAAATGCACACAAATTTATTTTTTTCTTAAATGATACATTTCTACCAGTTATGTAATTCAGGTTTTATACATGAGTGTGCAAGTAAAGAATTTTCAATGACTTATAGCTCTTATTGTAAGAATTACTATACAGAAGTTGATTTTAAATATGAAAAATTAAAAGTTTGTTAAATGATTCAGATTATTTTTAGGACACAATAAAATTTCATATATATATATATATGGGATTATATAAGTAATATGTAAATAANCACACACACACACACACACACACACACACACACACACACACACACACACACACACACACACACACACACACACACACACACACACACACACACACACACACACACACACACACACACACACACACACACACACACACACACACACACACACACACACACACACACACACACACACACGCACGCACCCACGCACGCACGCACACACACACACACACACACACACACACACACACACCACATGCTCGCGAGTGCAAGTTTTAAGATATATATATTTAAAGGAATCATAAGTAAATTAAAGTGAATGAATATTTTCCTTCAATTACAAAATCATTTTTCTAGCAATTCTGTTCGCAAACAAATGTTTAATATAAAGTACTTTAAATTTTTCAGCAGAAGACAAATATATTTTCAAACTGGCATTTTGCATTCCAAAAATTCTCTTAAAACATCAAGAACTTTGAAATGGAAAGTTGAGTACCTCTTTAGTTGCTAAAACTGAATGTTTTATTCCAATATGTTTCTTCATGTTAGATTTTATTTTTGATTTATAAAAGCAATAAGGACATGTAAATTGAGGTTCTTTTCCACATTCATTCTTTAGATGCTGCTTGAGGCTTTCTTTGTGCTTGTAACATCGTTGACATTTAGGACAAATAAAACGAGTGCTGTCTGAAAAATAAAGTTTAAAATCAAACTTTTATTTTATTTTTTTATAAATAATAAAGAGAAAGCGAATTAACTCAAGTACAGAGAGAATATATTTCTTATCGCTGTATTTGTAAATAGAGTGTTAAACCTGTATGACCACTCCAATTTTACAAAATATTCAATCAATAAATAATACATCTAAAAAAAAAAACAGTTAACAGCATGAAGGGTACACATACATAGCACCAGTTAAAAAATATTAAATAGTATGAGATAGAAAAATATGCTTGAAACATTAATAACACATTTTTTTTTTTTTTTATATAGGGTAGGGAAAGGAAAATTGGAGTGTCACTAGG
>KZ808131.1:186981-202503 GCA_000696205.2 Oncopeltus fasciatus | reverse complement strand
AATTAATATATATTAAATAATATCAATTGAATTCTTGCACTGCAAAAATTCAAGAAATGAAACAAATTTCACCTAAAATGAGATACATTAAATTATTTAATTTAGATGGTAGTAGGTGACATGGCAGATACTTCAATTAGGCAAAGAAACAGGGAGTGCTCCTTATTTATGGATATTCTGGCCTGAGAATAGCCTGCGCGCTTTCCCAAGACTAGTTTCAATTAAAAAGGAAGACAAAATCCTTTTCTTAATGAATACATGAATTGTTCAAGTTCAGTCAGATAAGATTTTAGAAAAAGTAGTATGAAAAATTAAACTATAATTCGGTGAAGAGAGGATTGTCGGGAATACGGTCATGGTTGTTGAACAATTAAAACTAATTTATAATCAGAATAGTTTTTATTTTAACCAATGTTTCGACCTGAATTTCAGGCCTTCATCAGGGCTGAATATGAAAGAGAAAAATACAAAATAATATAGAAACATGCCTATATATGATAATCAAACAAAAAAAAAAAATGAATGAAAATATAAAACAATGTGTAATGGATTATAGTTAACGCTGTGTGTAAAGTTTATAGTTATACCTTTGAGAGTGGTGTCATTGGTCACCTTCTCTCCTCATGTGATTGACATTGAATGTCATTTTTAATTTCATTGTTATCAAATTACAAAATGTTTTTATTTAACATAATGTAATAAATAAATAAAAGTTAATAATAAAAAAAAGTTATACCTATGGATAGTTATAGTTATACGTATATAAAAAATAAAAACTATTTTGGTTGCAAATTACTTTTTAATTGTTCAACTACCATGACCAAATTCCCGAAAATCCTCTCTTCATATAACTTGACGCTCAACAATTCATTTCATAAACTATAATTTATTCTTTAATGTCAATTTGAGCTGAAACATTTGCATAGAAGAAATATTTCATGTTAATTTTTATATTCAAGACTTTTCTGTAAACTCCTTTCTGACCAAACCACAATTTTTGATGTAATCATACACTAAACGGTCAATTACCTTTTTCTCAACTTCGGACAAGTATGAGAATATCCAATATGGTGAAATGAAATAAGACAGAAATAAAGAGTAAGCTAAAACATGGAAAAAAAGAAAACTTTCATTTCACATCAATGTACAAATAAATAAGAATACTGATCAATAAAGTGGTTTTCAATCTTGATAAGAGAATTCATGATGAGATTGAAAGAAATAAGCATGATAAGAAACATTAGAAAACTATAATAAATGAAAATAAAACACAATTATTTAATAATCTTATAAATTTTAACAAATTTGTGTTGTATTTAATCTGTGTTTCTTTCTTCAGTCTGACAGTGATCACAAAATAAACACACATGCTTGCACATAAACATGTGTGTCGTGTTCACACTTGTAAGTGCTAGCTTAAATGTATTACAATATAAACTAAAGACAAATGTAATTTTATAATCATAATACATACTTTTTACTAATAGAGGATTATTATTAATGGCATAGAGACAAAATAAATTATCTGAAACAATTAGATATTTAAAAAAAATGAAATGATTTGTAGTTGTTTGCATAACTTACTCAGGTAAGCTTACTTGTTAAGATCCTTGGTTGGATGTTTAGTAGAAATGTGTTTATTTAAGTGTGCTTTTTGTTTTCCTCTATAATAGCAGTGGGGGCATGAAAATCGAGGTTCAATACCACATTCAAACTTCATGTGTCTTAAAAGATTTCCTTTGTTACTGTAACATCTTCCACAATTTTCACATGAACAAGCTTCAACTATGATTCCCTTGTACGGCTTTAAACTGCCTATAAATAAAATAATATAAATCAGGAAATTTCTGAAGAATGTAGAAATCAAGAATACAATTCAAAAAAAAATTAACAGATTGAAGTTCCACATTTACAATAAAACTAGTTTGAAGAACTTACCAACCGATTTATCTTTCCATTAGCCCATCAATTCCATTTTTTTTATTTCAAAATGATCATAAAAGATCCATTTATTCCATCATTTCTAAATCAGTTAGAAAACTCAGAATTCCTATGTTCATTGGTAATTCATCCTATTTTCCCATAAATATAAACAGATATTGTTTTCAAAAAGGATGCTAAATTTTCCTTTATATGAAATATTATTAGAGATTAAAACTATTTAATTAATTTAGAGGAAGTAGATATTTTTAGACATTGCCTTCTTGTAATGCCCTTTTTGCAACCATACTAGTCTAGAGTTTAACTCTTTAAAATAAATTCTAAAAGATTTTATACATATTTACACATTTCGTTTAGAGTTTCTTAAGTGTAATGTGTAGAATAATAAATGGTATTTATTTCAAAGGACAGGATGTGGGAGGGGGGGGTCTTCAGTTTTAAGAATGAATGAATGTTTTAAAAAATTTTATTTTATAGTCTTTGGCCAGCTTAGCAATTTTTAAGCTAAAAGTAATTTTAAATATTTTAACAACATAAAAATTGAAATATATAAATTGGTTAAAAAATTAATAAAAAAACTAAATTGGCACAAAATAATTGAACTATATATAACCTCTTAAAAATACAATTAAAAACATTTTTTTTTATAACGATACAAAATTGGTCTTGATTGTTTTTGCAATCATGTAAACCATAACTGAACGTTCAGTCAAATTGATAATAATGTAATTCCTTGATATCACTTACACTCTTCTTTCACGTCTCAGAGTTAAAGTAAGCATAAAAAGAAGAGGGAAAATACGTGTCTGGCACTCCAATGACCAGCTCCTAAGATGAACTAAACATATAGGATAAACAGATGAACTAAACATATAGGATAAACAGATGAACTTATCCTAACTAGACTTAATAAACATACAATTTGCAAGAGGAAACATTGAAACCAGATTGATATTTTGGAACATTTCTATCAATCTAGACATCCCACAAAAAGAGTTTTCGTAAAGAAGAAAAACTACTAATAAAGAAAAGATAGGTAAGGTATCGAAATCATCAAACATCCAACGTAAACAAGAGAGAAAGATTAAAATTTAGCAAGAAGCTGTATTCATCATTGGCCAACTTGCTATTACATCATCTAGATGTTTACACAGTTCACTAAACCTTCCAAGCCAAGAGCACTCTCTGAGAACTGTTGAGCCAGTTATAAAACATTTTGAAGGCC
The DNA here is from genome assembly GCA_000696205.2 of Oncopeltus fasciatus. Classification (NCBI taxonomy): domain Eukaryota; kingdom Metazoa; phylum Arthropoda; class Insecta; order Hemiptera; family Lygaeidae; genus Oncopeltus; species Oncopeltus fasciatus. The sequence goes on along the minus strand of KZ808131.1, from coordinate 199,337 downwards.
AGAAAATTAAGAAAATGTCACTAATATGGGTTATTTTAAATATAGTATTTTAATGAAAGTAAGAAAGGAAACATATTAAATTGCTTAAATATTTATATGTGAAATTAGTTATTAGATTTTATTGCTTTTTTTTATTCAATTTTGGATAAAAGTAAAAAAAAAAATATATTCCAATTATTATTTTAAAGAAAAAAAAGTGACTACATTCACTCCTCCTTCCATCGGTTGAGGTGAATTACTTTGCTTACCTGTGGACTCAGAGACCTGTAACTACAGAGTAATCTGTAGGAGAAAGTCCTGGTAATAATAAATAAATAATAAATGTATTATATTCTGTTAACATGAAAACATTTTGTAATTTGATAACAATTAACTAAAAAAATTGACAAAATTACAATGGCACGATGAGAGAAGGTGACCAATGACATCACTCTCAAATTAAATACAAATTATGTACCCAGGAGGTCATGAGGCCTTCTTTGTTAGAGACAAGGTTCCTCAAAGTTAGGAAAGGCTGAAGCGGAAAGAAAAGAGGTCTTGAACTAAAGTGATATTAAAATCGTGGTGAAGGGATTAATTGGATACGTAATAGGGAGCATTGACGATTATTCTGAGGGTTTGGAATTGAAAGGACTAGATTCATTGGATGCTGGAAGGCTTGGCGGAACCCCAGATTTCTGTACGTTATGTTCAGATTGGTCGTAGTAATGTCTTATTGAGCATTAATAATTGAGCGTCGATTGAGTTCTTGTCTTTTAATTTTAGTATGTTAACCCCATGTGAGTCATGAGTCTAGATGGAACCCCAGGTAACGAACGGAATTTGAGAGAGGTAATGGAATATTGTTAAATTCCACAATTTTAGGAAAGTTTTTCTTCCGTGATTGGAAATTAACTTAAATGCATTTCGCTTCATTAATTTTTACTCTCCATTTGCCACACCATTGTTTGATTTTTTCGAGTTGATCTTGTAGGTTTTTAGAAGCAGTATTAGGGTAGGAGTGGGAAGATAGGATAGCCTTATTGTCTGTAAATAGAGATAAGGTGTACTTGGATGGGTAGGGATGTCAGCAGTATACAAGATAGGTCCAAGCACACTACCTTGAGGAACTCCCGCTACCACTTGGTAGAAATCAGAGTAATCTAATCCCTGCTTAACTCTGAGTAAGACTTCAGGATTAGGTAAGTGTCATTAGGAAGTAAGGATTTCAGTTTAAACAAGAGACCACCGTGCCAGACTCTATTGGATGCTTGTGAAACATCCAAAAAAGTACTTGGGCAGTACTCTTAGCGCTCAAGGAAAGGTGAAACGTAGTCTACGACACCTGCTGAACAGTAATTCCTTACATCGGAAGCCAAACTGATGATTTGAGAGGATATTGAAGGGTTCATTCGGTTCAATGGAAGGCATCATTCATTTTAACAGAATTTTTTTAAAAAACCTAAGAGAGTGATGGAAGAAGACTTATAGGACGGTAGGATGAAGGGTTATATGGTGGTTTACCAGGTTTGGGAAATAATATTATGTCAGAATATTTACAGAGGAGTGGGAATCGTGTAGTTTGGAATATAAAATTATAGATGTAGGTGAGGAATATATTTGTCTTCTTGGGAAGATTAAGGAGAATTTGACCAGTGATTATATCATATCTCACGTGATTTGCGTTTAGGCAAGCAAGAGATTATATGCTTAACCTCAAAAGGTGTTACTTCCTTGAGTGGTAAAGACATAGGTAATGGCATGTCTTGAGATTCCTCATTCTTCTTGGCATTGGACAAGTCTAAGGGGTCTAAAGGGGGAGTAAATGTTTGCTAGAGGTGCTGGGCAAACATTTCGGCCTTATCTTTGTGAGAAGCCCAGAAACTGTCTCTTCGGCACAAAGAGGTAGAAGCTTCATAGATCTTAGGAATTCTGCGAGTAGCAATCCAGAGGGATTTGTCCCCAGCTGAGAGGGTAGACAGATGGGCATTAAAAGCTCCTTTTCGTGAAGCACTTAATTTTTGCTTTACAAGCCTGGAAAAAACGACTAAAGTCATTGCAATCTATGGGGTGTCTATATTTTTGGAAAAATGCTCTTGAGCGGCATTTTGCTATGATGAGCTTTTCAAGCGAATCTGGAAGTGGTTTTTTGGACTCAGAAGAGAATTTAGTAAATTTTGGTTTGAGATTAGTCATACATATTCATTGCTGAAGGTTTATGGTAAAGGAGTGTACAGCACCCCTGAGATCGTCAGAGGTCTTCAGAGAAATTTCGAGGTCAAAAGACTCTTCTATGAGAGTTCTATACAAGATCCAGTTGACTAGACCATTAATGCGGAAGGGGGCAATTGTTTTGGAATAGGGCTCAAAGATAACCTTAGGAGGACTGGGCTGTGGTCAGAAGAGAGTTTGTTTAAGGTATAAGCAGAATAATTAAGAGGAGTAAAGTTTTTGAAGATGAAGAAGTCCAGGATATCTTCCTGTTGCTGTTCACGTCAGAGGGTCAATAAGTGGTAGCGGAAGGACTAATTGAGGTGAGGTTTTGGGATGATACTCCATTATACAGATCACGGCAATGAGAGTTGGGCGTTCTCAACCTCCATGACAAGTGTTTCCCATTGTAGACTCTACCAGCAAGGAAATGAGGACCAAGGTCTTTGAGAAAACTGCAAAATTCTGGAGTAGTGATTGGCTTATTTGGAGGACAATACACTGCTGAAAGAGTGATAGGATAAGATGGTGTAGAAATAGACACTTGTTGATTGAAGGGACTCTGTAGAAGTGGAGGGTAAAATATGATGGTTTTAGGTTTCAAGATAAGAAGTCTGTCAGACGTTCCTGAGCTCGTCCGTCAGGAAGGTCTCTCCTACAAGGGTGGTAGCCAGTAATTTTTAGATTATTTTGTTTAGTTAGTTGTGTTTCTGTCAGTAATAATATGTCTATATTTTTGTCAACGAGTACCAGTCTGAGTTTGTCGGTATGCATCTGAATGCCGTTAGCATTCCAAAGGAGGTCAGAAAAGGATTTATTGGGATGGGGAATCATGGTGTGGGAGTTGGTGGAGTCATTTGGTGACCAGGGGGGTCAAAATATTTATGAGTGGTGTGATAAGGGAACGGAATTCTGTCAAGAATGAGTGAAGTGAGGTGTGGAGATCGTTTGATGAGGGCGGAGTTGGTGCATAGGAGATAGTGGATCGCTCCCTCCTGGGAGGGGCATGCAGTTGTGGTTGTGGCTCCTCTTGTCTGGGTTGATATTCAGTTGGATGTGTGATTTCGAGCTTAGGACAGTCCTGGCTCGACAACTTTGGAGGGTGGAGGTATTACTTTCCCAACTGAGCTGCAGTCTGTAGTTGATGATTAGGCTGGCTGCGCCTCATCAGTTCTTTGTAAAGCTGGCAGCCCTTGTATTTGGCGGGGTGGTTTTTTAAACAAAGAGCACATGTACCTGGGATGTTGGGCAATTCATACTGATGTGAGCACCTCCACATTTGGAGAGTATTCACAGTAGGCTTTGAATATATTATTAAAAATATATTTAACTATTAATAAATATCCCACGTGTGGTACCAGAATGGACCTCCATAAAAATTACTGTATTAGTCCACCATTAGTGATTATGGTGAATGACTTTCCACAATTGGGATACTAGGAGGCATGGATTAGGGCCCAAGTAATGCAGAGGTTAACATATCATCAGGAAACCTAAGTTCGAATACCATCACGGCTTAAATTTTTTCTCTAAAAGAAATTATATTTTATAAGAAAAATATCATTGAAAAGGATTTACTCGAATAACTCTTTACTTATCAAGAATTGGTATATCCATTAATATAATGTGTTAAATATTTTAGTATGAAGTTTTTGAGCACACATAAAAATGGGCATCCTAAATATATCATCCTTGTGGTAGGCACAATTTTTTTTCAGTTATTAGTTTTAATTATTTTAACAAATTTCTTGTAGAGAAAACAAGCTATTCATGTTGATACAATGACATGACTTTCAAAAAATTTGAATAGTTTTTTAACAATCCATTATTAGAAAAGCTAAAAATATGGTCCTTTCAAAATTATATCTACACACACACACACACACACACATATACACACACACATACACACACGCACGCACGCACGCACGCTCGCACGCACGCGCGCGCGCACACACGCACACGCACACGCACACGCACACGCACACGCACACACACACACACACACACACACATACTCCTGTGACCAACACAAACATCCTACACTCTCTGTGATAACGTCAGTCATTTTGAATACATTTAACATTATAATCATACTATCTCTGTTCTTATGTGAAAGTTTATAGAGCCCAATACGGGTAAATATATTTTTCAATTATATAATTATGTTCTATACCATTTTGATGAAAAAAACTTGCTAAGGAAAGAATTACAAATGTATCTATGATGTGTGAGCACTACTCCCCCTCTTCCTTCCTAGTTTATTACAAAGATTAGTAGTTCTACCTTTTATGCTCATGTTATTTTAGCTTGCAAGTTAGATTTTATTATTTAGAATCATTTATATTATTAACCTTAAATGATACATGAGATTAGACTGCTTCTGTATGACAAACTTTCTATCCATCTATTCCTAATTCTTCCAATTTTTTTAAACAATGAGCCCAAATTTATTAATTAATCTTAAAATTTTTTCAATAGAACACATATTAAGAAAAATATTTAAGAATATAATTTCATGTGTTGGGAGAAATATTACTCCTAAAATATAGAAACCAAGGCCAGTATTTAGGGTTCTCATTGCACATTTTTGAAAGGAGTATTTTTTTTTTTCATTCAAATTAGATGAAGTAAGGGATCTAGTTCAGAGGGAGATTAAAATTTATAATCATTATAACTTAGTTGTCATTTGTGTTATGAAAAAAATTTTAATAAGGCGAAATCCAATTTTTTAAAGTTTATTATTCTTAATAGTTTTAAAATAAATGCTCATTATTTCAATGTGTAATATAACAAACAACTATTCATACTAAAATATTACAAAGGTTTAAAGTCAAGAAGCTAGACAATAATTCATTCTGTATTTTTAACTGTCTTATATTGTTTTTGTTACTAACAAGATTCAATACTGAAATAATAAAACGACTAATTTTTCTCTCCCTCTTCTGCCTCTCCCACTCTTACCAGCTGCTTTTGATACTGATAGCATCAGTCCATGAGAAAAGAATGAGCTGGCAAGATATGATATTTTCAATTTTTGATCCATTAATATGTTGAACTATAGTAATTATTCATCTTGAACTTAATCTTTATTATATTTATAATTGCTCCATTGAAAGAGGGAATAATAATTATAAATTTTTTTTTTCCCCCACCATCACAGCTATTGGCAACTAGGCCAATCGGCTTAAGAATTACAAAAAAAATAGGACAAGCAAATTTATTTAGAAATATAACTGCCTCCTACTTGGTTAGGTGAGGAATGGAAATATTCCATGAAAATTTTATAGAGTATGCTCACTTTTTTATTTCCTCTCTCTATTTTTATTTCCTTTATTTAATGTTCCTAAGGCTTACCCGAGAGACAACTAAATGCCATTTTCAGGTCTACATTTGGCAACTACTTCTAGGAAATTGTTAAAAACACTTACAAGCAATATCATGATATCCTAAATAATAATAAAAAAAATTTTTCTAGGTACCTACCAATTATGAGCTTTAGTGTTTAGCATTTCTTTAATTTTAAGCAACAAAAATAAACAGCATCTAATATAGACAACTGCAAATGTAATATTTTAGAAACATATGTAGATCAGTTCTTACAACATGTAAGAGATAAAACACTAGGGGGATTATATATTAGATTGCAAAGCAAGGGTCAATCTGGAATATAAATGATTAGTAAAATTTATACTAAGATGGAATAACCATAGCAATACTAACAATAACGTAGTATTTCAAAGGAAAGACCAGTAACATATTAAAAATTATTTATTAAAAAAATCAACAAATTTGTAGTTGTAAGTTAAAGAAAACAAGACATAGAACTGAAACACTATATAAAATTTAATCTTTTGGTAGTTTTGATAATTCATTGGAATGTTTATTGACAAAATGTGATTTCAACTGCCACTTATATCTGCATTTATGGAAACAGAGAGGACATTGAATTTGTGGTGGCTTCCCACACTCGTATTTCTGATGCTGGACTAAGCCTTGTTTAAGTTTGTAGCTTCTTTTGCATGCATCACAAACATATTTTTGTGATTTTAACATGGATAAGGAAAGCCATGCTAAAACAATTAAACACCACAATTAAAGAAAATATATTAGAAATTTCTCAGAAAAAAAACATTTAAAATTATGTTCAGGACAAGAAGGAAAAGAGTTAAGCAAGGAAACATATTTATTGAAATTTAATTATTTTATTTACAGTAAAACTAAGTTTGCTAAGAAACTGTCAAACCTTTGACAGTTCACTAAGATATTGAAAAGTTTTCTAGGTCTTATGCCCCAATCAGATTAAGGAATATACAATGCAAATAATACACATAGATGAAAGTTTCATAAAATAATCCTTGGAAATTATTATTACCTACTAAATTAATTTCATTATTATTTTATTTTTGGAAGTTAGAGTTTTAATGGCGAGTAAAGACAACAAGAAAAAAGCTTCTTCTTAGTGCCTTTTAGAGTGGAAGTGCCTCAGTCCAGGCAAACCAAGTCTCCCGGTACCGAGCCAGCGCTCTCATGGCATTCCAATTTTTTCCTCTCTTCTCTCCTACACTTGTGATGTAGTCCGTCCATTGAGTTCTGGGTCTCCCTCTGGGATGTTTCCCTGTTGGTCTGGCCTCAAAGTATTTTCTGGCATCGCGGTCATCATTCATCCGGCAGAGATGTCCAAACCATCTAAGTTGCCTCTTATCAAGGTTATTCTTTAGGGAGTTAACCCCCAGCTGTTCTCTAATCTATCATTCCTGACAGGATCTCTTCTGGTTCGGCTCGCTATTTTATGGAGGTACCTCATTTCCACTGCAGTAACTCTGCTTAGGTGCTTGTCTATTGGTACCAAACACTTCCATATAGGAAGGTAGGTAGGCAAACAGCTTTGAAGATAAGCAGCTTTACATTTTTCTCCACCTCCCTCTTCCCTATAACTGTGTTGCAGAGGTGGTAGTAAATTGAGTTTGCCTTCTTTATCTGATTGGATATCTCCTGGTCTACCTTACCATTCCTGCTTATCACTGTTCCGAGGTAAGTGTAGTCGTCCACCATTTCCATTATTTCACCTTTGCAGTGCACCTCAACGTATTCCTGTTTCCGGCCAATGTGCATCATTTTACTTTTTCTGGCATTAATAATCATTCCTTTCCTTTCTAGCTCGGCTTCCCATTCAATTACAGCTTGCTGTAGGCTCTCCTTAGTTTCAGCTATAAGGACAATGTCATCCGCGAATACCATTACTTGGGCAAGGATTGCCCTCTTGTTCCGATTTCCAATGGTTGTACGGGCTGTCCTATGTTTGCACATCTTTAAAATTTCATTCATGTAAATAATGAATAGGAGGGGACTCAAACTGTCTCCCTGCTTTACACCTTTCTCAATTGCAAACGTATCAGACTCTTTTACATTAATCCTTACTATCCCTTTGGAATCATGATAGGTCGACTTGATAGCTTCTATCAATCCTTGCGGGATATTGTTCTCTGAAAGAGCATCCCACAGTTCTTGTCTAGCGACCGAATCAAAGGCAGCATTTAGGTCTATAAATGCCAAGAAAATACTCTTTCCCCGTTCCCATGACTTATCTATTATTGTTCTGAGAGAGAAGATATGGTCCTGGGTCTGGGGTTGAGGCCTGAAAGCAGCTTGTTCCTCTTCCAAGTCATCCCCCACTAGTTCTCTCAGCTTCTTTTCTAATATGAAAGTATAGAGCTTGTACACAACCTGGGATAGACATACAGGTCTGTAGTTCTCGCCAAGAAAAAAACATGATTTTCAATTTATTTTTAATTTATGTTAAACAGACTAGCTTAAAGTCAAAAAATGTTTTTACAAGCTGAAATTTTGAAGTTACTTAATTTTTTTTAAATTAATTTCTTTATAAATATCCAATATTCAAATCTCTACCATTATTCATCTCAGCTTTGAAATAACTGAAGATAAAAAAAGAGAGAAAAATCTCTGAGATAATTTACACCAATCAAAGGATTACTTTACACAATAGCATTCAACTTAAGTTTAAGCTTAGCAATTATGCGTAACTAATAGTCTTTTGAATTTCCCTCTGTAAAGAGAAAGAAATTGAGGATACTCGACTGATATTGAGGGAACCAATGTTGCATTTTATACAGTCACTGACAAACAATACAGGTGTATCTCTTCTGAATAATCAGGAAAGCTAAAAAAGTATAAATACAATTATATTACCCATAAAATACTCTAAATAAAAATACATATAAATTTGTCATAAAAGCTAAAAATGTTAAAAATCAAAGTATTTTCTCTAAAATATTATATTTAGAAAGACCTTCATGCAAGAGGTACATAATCTAAGCAGATTTCCCATGTTTCTTTTTTTTTTAAATATCACAATAAGATTAAATGATAAAATATAATTTAAAACTGGAGAGAACAATGAGAGTAAAAGGTATGAACACCCACCTTTGCTCTAGACTTGCCTGGAAGGAAGTGTGGGGAAAGTGCTAACTAATTAATTGATACATTTTTAAATAAATTATAAGACACAAACCTTACAAAATTACAATTTACAACTATCATGTTCTGGAAATTTTTTATTAACTAAAATAACGAAGAAGATTTTTCAATTATAAATCCCTCCAAACCCACCTTATTAATCATTCGATTTTAACCAAACATTAATCCTTACAAGGGTTTGCAATGAAAAACCTAAATATTGAATTTGAATCTATAAATATTAAAATTGAAAGTGCCTGTTTACTCAAAATTATATAATTAAATAAATTTTTAATTAGCTTATTTTACAAAAATGTTATAAAAATAAAATTTAGATCTGATTTCTTTAGACCATTTTTTGTAATCCTAATAAAACAAATTGTTAGGATTTTAAATTTTAATCTTCCTCTAAATCCCCTTCCACATGGATCAATTAGAGCCATTAATGAACTCATCAGATGGTTTGAAAAAAAAAAAACAGCTGAAATATTGAATTAGGTACAATTTTAAAAATTACAGATGCTAAAGTAAGTACGCGCACGCGTGCGTGTGTGCTTGTGTGTGTTCGTGTGTGTACGTTCGTGCGGTGTTCGTAAGTGTGTGCTTACGTGTGTGTGCATTATTAAAACGAAAATTGACTCTGAGCATGCCTTGTTATGGGAGAGAGGACTGTGGTTTTGAACAACCATGTTTTCCAAGTTAAAATAACTGAACAACTTCCCGATACAGCTTCAGATTTACAACTGAAGACTAGAGAATTCACCTATATCCACATTCTCATAGCCACAAGACCTGGCATCAATTGCCAACAATAGGAGGATTAGGGAAATCCCAATCGTCTTATCCTTCTTTTGGGTCCTTTTCCCAGACCGGACTCTTTACTTCTCACCGAAGAGGGGCGAGAAATCTTTCTGAAAATTTTACTCATTGTAATTTTTTCTTATTGGTTTTACACTACACTCTTTCTCCCACCTGTTCTTATTTATTATATATATTGAAGCTATGATTGTTTCAGTTTCTACATATTTATTTATTTATACATACTTAGAATACATATATATATCGAAAATGAAACACTTGCGGCTGCGATATATATAATCTATATATATTTTTTGTATGTATGTATGTTTATGTGCGTATTATAGTTAAAGACTCGATTATATCAGTTGTCACCACACAATGGAGCAGGGTCTTCATTTTACAAATATTTTCTCTATAAAGGTTTCACCATAATGAGACTATTGAATAAATTCAACAGTTCTTACTTAGACAGTTAAACATATAGTACACCTAAAATTTTATATATAAGGATTGCCCTCTTGTTCCGATTTCTAATGGTTGTACGGGCTGTCCTATGTTTGCACATCTTTAAAATTTCATTCATGTAAATAATGAATAGGAGGGCTTTCACGTCTCAGAGTTAAAGTAAGCATAAAAAGAAGAGGGAAAATACGTGTCTGGCACTCCAATGACCAGCTCCTAAGATGAACTAAACATATAGGATAAACAGATGAACTAAACATATAGGATAAACAGATGAACTTATCCTAACTAGACTTAATAAACATACAATTTGCAAGAGGAAACATTGAAACCAGATTGATATTTTGGAACATTTCTATCAATCTAGACATCCCACAAAAAGAGTTTTCGTAAAGAAGAAAAACTACTAATAAAGAAAAGATAGGTAAGGTATCGAAATCATCAAACACCCAACGTAAACAAGAGAGAAAGATTAAAATTTAGCAAGAAGCTGTATTCATCATTGGCCAACTTGCTATTACATCATCTAGATGTTTACACAGTTCACTAAACCTTCCAAGCCAAGAGCACTCTCTGAGAACTGTTGAGCCAGTTATAAAACATTTTGAAGGCCAGAAAATTAAGAAAATGTCACTAATATGGGTTATTTTAAATATAGTATTTTAATGAAAGTAAGAAAGGAAACATATTAAATTGCTTAAATATTTATATGTGAAATTAGTTATTAGATTTTATTGCTTTTTTTTATTCAATTTTGGATAAAAGTAAAAAAAAAAATATATTCCAATTATTATTTTAAAGAAAAAAAAGTGACTACATTCACTCCTCCTTCCATCGGTTGAGGTGAATTACTTTGCTTACCTGTGGACTCAGAGACCTGTAACTACAGAGTAATCTGTAGGAGAAAGTCCTGGTAATAATAAATAAATAATAAATGTATTATATTCTGTTAACATGAAAACATTTTGTAATTTGATAACAATTAACTAAAAAAATTGACAAAATTACAATGGCACGATGAGAGAAGGTGACCAATGACATCACTCTCAAATTAAATACAAATTATGTACCCAGGAGGTCATGAGGCCTTCTTTGTTAGAGACAAGGTTCCTCAAAGTTAGGAAAGGCTGAAGCGGAAAGAAAAGAGGTCTTGAACTAAAGTGATATTAAAATCGTGGTGAAGGGATTAATTGGATACGTAATAGGGAGCATTGACGATTATTCTGAGGGTTTGGAATTGAAAGGACTAGATTCATTGGATGCTGGAAGGCTTGGCGGAACCCCAGATTTCTGTACGTTATGTTCAGATTGGTCGTAGTAATGTCTTATTGAGCATTAATAATTGAGCGTCGATTGAGTTCTTGTCTTTTAATTTTAGTATGTTAACCCCATGTGAGTCATGAGTCTAGATGGAACCCCAGGTAACGAACGGAATTTGAGAGAGGTAATGGAATATTGTTAAATTCCACAATTTTAGGAAAGTTTTTCTTCCGTGATTGGAAATTAACTTAAATGCATTTCGCTTCATTAATTTTTACTCTCCATTTGCCACACCATTGTTTGATTTTTTCGAGTTGATCTTGTAGGTTTTTAGAAGCAGTATTAGGGTAGGAGTGGGAAGATAGGATAGCCTTATTGTCTGTAAATAGAGATAAGGTGTACTTGGATGGGTAGGGATGTCAGCAGTATACAAGATAGGTCCAAGCACANATATATATATATATATAATTTAGACAGCTATAGCTAAATTTATATAGCTAATAGCTCTTATTTAGCTAGAGCAAATCTTAGTAGTCTCACCTTTAGCTCATTGTTTTCTCTGGCTTGTAAGAGAAATTTTGTCATTTACTCATACTTACATACAGTTTTACTGTTTACATTTATACTATTAATTGATGGAATTTATTGGAGAGGGTATTCTTTGAGAGCATCTAAGAGAACATAATAGACATATGTTTCATCTCTAACTAATCTGCTCTATTAAATGATACATTTTTAGCTAAATATGACTTCATAAACTTTCAAGTGTAGATTGAGTTTTTTATGGCAAGGCACCTTGATAAAACTGAGTAATCATGGTGGAAAGGGAGATTAAACAAGTGTTAAAATTACTTATTGTCTCCTAAGATTCACCATGCTTTAATAATTTTATTTATTTTTTAGTAATTTTTATGTTGAATAGTATTATTACAAAAGGGGAATTATCAGCAGCATTTTTTTTAATCACTAGTTAATTTGTGGATGTATTCAACAGAAACATTGACCTAAGTTGTTTATTAAATTGAGTTTTTTTTTTAATTGAGTCTGTAGACATTATTATTAGATGTTGTTTTTTTGTTGGTGTTCGGTAAAGGTTGATTCAAAAAATACAAATTTTAAAAATGTGTATTTTTAAAATTGTCTGGCTCTTCCACAACAAAAAAAAA
>KZ808131.1:153782-164269 GCA_000696205.2 Oncopeltus fasciatus | reverse complement strand
TTTTTTGGTACTTAAGATCTTCAATAATTTTAGTGTGTTTCAAGTTGGTAATCCAATGGTGTTATATTTAAATTATTTTATATTTGTACAGTCTGTACTAGTTTCTGACACTAAGTACAATTAGATGTCCATAATTTGCTTATCACATATGAGTTATTTTTCTCATTCAGTTATTTTAGTATTCTTCATTCCTTTTACTTTGAACTTAACTGTTTATTATCTACTTAAGAAAGATAAGAGAATAATATTTCCTTTGACTTTCATCTTTTTACCTCTTTCTGACAATTTCCTGTACAACCAAAGAATTATGAATGTATGATTTTGATTTATACTGCATCATATAGGTCCTCCTTTTTTACTAATTCAATTTTCTTCTTTTTCTGTTTTTTTTTATTTATTTCCTACCTAATAATCCCCTTTCTACTAAAAGTGGTGTAATTTTTTTTTCTTTGCAAAATCCTTACAGGTATGCTTCCTAAAATTATGTGTCAGTACTGGCCCAAAAAGAAGATTTTTATGAAGTTTTAACCAAGTGTTTCATTGAGTATTAGATAAATAACATCACTTATAAAAAGTCTATTATTGTTGACCAGTAGATGAACTAGTCAAATAATTTAACTATCCATTAAATAACCATTAAAAATGAATAAATTTTAAAAGCTTAAATTCTATTAAACAAAACAAAAAAAAAAAAACAGGATTTTCTTTTAAAATAACAATCGTAAAATCTTCATTGTTAGAAAATATATCTGTGGTAATGTGTAATTATGTCCAATACTATTAAATTGCACATTAAAAGGAGGGCTTTATAAACATTTATATGCTACTGTGCATCCTTTTGCAGAATATTTTAAAGAAAGGAATGAAAAACAGGACAATTACAGTTTTTTAACCAGGGTTTTGTTACTTTATTAGAATGTTTTATGGGTAAGATGAAGAATTATTATTTTTCTTATTAAGATTGAGAGGCATCAAATATAAAAATAATGTTATTCTGAAAGTTAAAGACAATCCATCCTCAGGAATTTAAAAAGTCAACACTAGTTATATGAGTGTTAACGTATTATCAAAATATCAGCCCATCTGAGTCTTTAATGAAAGCAATGATTTTGGGCTCACCAAAGCATAGTTGATCCTATGCTGCCATCCTTCATGGGTGAGAAATGCTCCAAATACTCTTTTAAGGATCCTCCTCCCAAAGACAAGGAGATTCTGGTATTCAGCTCTCGTCCAGGTCTCCGCATAATAAATAAGGACTGGGGGGGATAAGCATGTTATATAGGAGGATCATTGTTATTCTTGTCTATCTCGTTTATGCTAACATAGGCCGCCCTAAAATCCACTAACAAATGATGTGAAAAGGGCAATGAACATTGGCTATCCCCTCAAGGTCGTACTATAAAGTTGCCTTACCTTGTGTCTCCTCGGAAGTTTGTAAATCCTTCGCGAGGGCTGAAAAACAAATAAAAGAAATTAGTTTAAAAAATCTTGAGTATCTGAAGAGAACCATAAGTTCTGAATAAACAGGCACTATTTTCAAATAAAACTGCATATAAATTAAATGAATAATGCAGAAACCTAAATGAACACAGCTGGCAAGTTTTTTATTATCTGCTGTTTTGGCTTATATTGTAAACCATCTTCAGGGTTGTTGAAATACAATGGCATAAGAAAACATGAGAAAACAAAATTTTATTATTTAAATTATTATTACATAAACTTAACCTAACAAGTAATGTACTATGAAATGATTCGGAAAACCAATTCGGAAGTTCACCACACCTACCTATCATGAAGTCGAGACGAGATGGGATGTTGTCATGACTGTGAGGTAAGGATTAAAAATTTGAAAACTGCACAAGTGAAGGTGTGGGGGGGGGGGGGGTAAGGCGGTACGAATAAAGGGAGAATGGCCTACATCAAAGAGACAATACTGGGGAAAATGGGTAGGAACTATTTAGGATAAGCAGCATGAGAATTCATACATTGGTCAAATCAAAAACTATTTCCCGCAGATTCAATAACCAAAAACATCCCAATAACAAAAAAACAAATAAAACTGGCCTCAAAAAACACGTACCCATAATTGATACACATTTGACTAAGAAAAAATTACTACTTTTCTCGCTAAACCTCAGCCTATTATTTGAAACTTTACACAGAAGCTAACAACACAATCTTTTAATGGCAAAACTGACATAGAACAAATTTCTTCAACTTACTCAAACATTTTTTACATTCTAAAAAACTATCAGCTTCCTCCTAAATCAACCCATCCACCTGTTTCCTAGATCCTCAGGTTACATTTCCAAAATAATTCCAACCTATTTTTCCCCCTATAGTCCCTTTGACACATACCCCTCTCCCTTTATGCATATTCACACTACCACCCTTCCACCTGTCTAGTTTTCCAATTTCTAATCCTTACTCCTCAGTTATGCAGATTTGTTCCGTGTGATGTCCCCTCTCGCCCTTCATAGTAAGTAGATATGGTGAGCTTCTACACATATTATTATTGTTTTCTAAAACATTTTATATCACATTACTTTTAGTTATGTTAATTTTATGTAATAATAATGTAAATCGTATAATTATTGTTTTTTTTCATGTCTTCTTACGACATTGTATTTCACAGCTGAAGATGGCTTACGGAATGTTGGTAGATAATTAAAATTTAACTTCAATCAACCTTGACTGAACTAACAAATTCTCTACTAATAATCTACACAGTAAAAAAAAAAAAAAACTCCATTTTAAAATAACAATATTTAAATAATCCAAAAGCAGAAGTTTTTAGTTTCCCTTAACAAAAAGATTCAAAGTAGTAGAGGTTTATAGGTGAGGTTCAGTCAAGGTTGATCCGAAAAATACAATTTTAAAAATGTGTATTTTTTAATATCGGCTGACATTTTGGCTAACATTTTAAACCCTCTTCAAGGCTGTTTGACTATTTCAATTATTTGATTGACATAATAAAAACACAACAAAATTAAATGATTTACATTATAAAGCTGCCGGTAACAAAGTAATGCGACATCAAATGTTGTGGAAAAACAATAATAAATGTGTAGAAAAATAACCACACCTACCTATCATGGAGGCGAAAAGGGACATTGTGCAACCAGGATCAAATGTTAATGACTGAGAGGTAGGGTTTGGAAACTAGAAGAAATTTTTAATATGGATGAAATGACTGGTGGAAGGGTGGGGGGGTATGAGATGGTAGGTACAAAGGGAGAGCGGCCTGCATCAAAGGGGGCAATGCCATGAAAAAAGGTAGGAATTATTACAGATAAGGAGCCTAAGGAACTAGGAAACAAGTTAGATAGGTTTATTTAGGAGGAGGGCTACAATAAAAAAAATTCACATTTTTTAAAATTGCATTTTTCGGATCAACCTTGTTCGAACCTCAACAAAAACCTCTACTAATAAACTTTATGGTAAAAAAAAAAAACTATTTGAAAAACATTTTCATTTCTAAGATACTTTGAAAATTTGAAATGCCACCTCAAAAACCATCTGTCCACAAAAGCCTTATTATTTTTATAATTAAAAGTGATTTAATTTTAATATATCACATAGCTTTTGGATTTTCCGAAATTTACAAAAACTTTTTTTTTATAAAAAAAATTAAAAATTGCAATTTTTTTTTTTTTTTTGGTACTTAAGATCTTCAATAATTTTAGTGTGTTTCAAGTTGGTAATCCAATGGTGTTATATTTAAATTATTTTATATTAGTACAGTCTGTACTAGTTTCTGACACTAAGTACAATTAGATGTCCATAATTTGCTTATCACATATGAGTTATTTTTCTCATTCAGTTATTTTAGTATTCTTCATTCCTTTTACTTTGAACTTAACTGTTTATTATCTACTTAAGAAAGATAAGAGAATAATATTTCCTTTGACTTTCATCTTTTTACCTCTTTCTGACAATTTCCTGTACAACCAAAGAATTATGAATGTATGATTTTGATTTATACTGCATCATATAGGTCCTCCTTTTTTACTAATTCAATTTTCTTCTTTTTCTGTTTTTTTTTATTTATTTCCTACCTAATAATCCCCTTTCTACTAAAAGTGGTGTAATTTTTTTTTCTTTGCAAAATCCTTACAGGTATGCTTCCTAAAATTATGTGTCAGTACTGGCCCAAAAAGAAGATTTTTATGAAGTTTTAACCAAGTGTTTCATTGAGTATTAGATAAATAACATCACTTATAAAAAGTCTATTATTGTTGACCAGTAGATGAACTAGTCAAATAATTTAACTATCCATTAAATAACCATTAAAAATGAATAAATTTTAAAAGCTTAAATTCTATTAAACAAAACAAAAAAAAAAAAACAGGATTTTCTTTTAAAATAACAATCGTAAAATCTTCATTGTTAGAAAATATATCTGTGGTAATGTGTAATTATGTCCAATACTATTAAATTGCACATTAAAAGGAGGGCTTTATAAACATTTATATGCTACTGTGCATCCTTTTGCAGAATATTTTAAAGAAAGGAATGAAAAACAGGACAATTACAGTTTTTTAACCAGGGTTTTGTTACTTTATTAGAATGTTTTATGGGTAAGATGAAGAATTATTATTTTTCTTATTAAGATTGAGAGGCATCAAATATAAAAATAATGTTATTCTGAAAGTTAAAGACAATCCATCCTCAGGAATTTAAAAAGTCAACACTAGTTATATGAGTGTTAACGTATTATCAAAATATCAGCCCATCTGAGTCTTTAATGAAAGCAATGATTTTGGGCTCACCAAAGCATAGTTGATCCTATGCTGCCATCCTTCATGGGTGAGAAATGCTCCAAATACTCTTTTAAGGATCCTCCTCCCAAAGACAAGGAGATTCTGGTATTCAGCTCTCGTCCAGGTCTCCGCATAATAAATAAGGACTGGGGGGGATAAGCATGTTATATAGGAGGATCATTGTTATTCTTGTCTATCTCGTTTATGCTAACATAGGCCGCCCTAAAATCCACTAACAAATGTTGGGTTGTAACAAGGTAATCGCATCCTCTCTCCAGTAATGTCCACGAACTAAATATTTGATCTGTTGTAAGCCTGCCTCTTCAGAATCCACACGGGTAAGGACCAACTACTTCCCCTTTTGCAAATGGTAATAAGCCACCTCCATCATGGAATTGTATTGGGCATTCTTAGTTTTTTTGACCTGGGAACATGCCAGCCCATTGTCCAGATATGTCACAGCCCCAAGTGTTTTATTTTCTATACATTTACCTATATATACATAAGCATTCTATAACATAACTATGTTATATATAATATAAGTAGTTGAGGGTTCAGTGGGGTTTAGGCTAAAATCTTGAGGACGCTACCTATACTATTTGAAATATTATTATTGAAATATTTGAAATTAGTATAATAGAGAATTATAATATAATGTGATATCAAGAGTATGAATGTAGAAAGCTATGTAAGACAATTAAAAGTTTATGAAAACAATTTGAAAAAGAACCAATTTGAAAAAAACATGCAAACAAACAACTTATTGACAAGAAAAAAANAAGCCGAAACGTTGGCAGATAATCCTTCATTAAAAAAATACATTTTTTAATTTGTGTTTTTTTGGATCTACCTCGACCGAACCCCAACTAAAATCATCTTAGAATAATATCTACGGTCAACAAACTCTCATTTTGAACATATAAAAATAATATAGAAACATGTCTATATATGATAATCTAACAAAGAAAAAATAAATGAAAATATAAAACTGGGTGTAATCAACTATATCCATAAAACTTGACAGTCAACAATTTATCTCCAAATTTATAAAAGAATATTCTCCTAATGTTAAAAGTCCATTCATGAGAAATTGCTCTCTTTTATTATAAACTGAAAAAGTAAATTCACTTGAAGACTTAATTAACCTAAAAATATCAAAAGTAATTATAACATTTTGGTTAAGTTTTCCCCTTGTAGGTTCCAAAACTTTTCCCATTGTACATAAATAGTTTTGAATGATCCAACACAGTAGTGGAGAATATAAAAATGAATGAATTGAACAAAATGAGAAGAAAGTCAAATATTTTACTCAAAATGTTAGAGACCATAAAGGCTCTAAAACCATATTTTTGTTAATGTTAATAGTATAGGTATTATGCAAGTAATATAACCTGCCCAAATAAACTAAGGGGTAAAAAGGGACAGGTGGCTCATGATAGTCCAAACTCTCAATAAATATTTCTAAAAACATACAGCATAAGTTTTAAAATGAAAGGTTATACTTATATATTAAATTTATTATTAAAACTTATATATACACATTTAGATATTAGCTTTAAAATATTAAACTTCAAGAGTCTTAAAATACTACATCCATAGGAGTTATATATTTGTCATAAGTGTACGAAAAGCATATTATGATAAGATAGCTTTTATAAATGACATTATGTAGCATAATGTATGAAATGTTCAGATGTCGGAAGATCCAGGAAGTCCTCTGGCATCGGTCTCGCTTGTGGGGCGAAGATGAGAATATCAAGATTCTTGATATTCTTCTTCTTCTTTCCCTGGTTGCTTGGATCCGCTTTAGCCGATCAGGGCATTTTGTCCAAGAGGAGACGTGCTCCCCCTGACAATTGATGCACTTGTTCGTGCTTCTGCAGACATGTTCCTCGTCTTGATTTTTCTCGCCGCAGCGGACGCAGACTGTGAAGTTCCCGCAATAGGTCTTCGTGTGTCCAAACTGTTGGCAGTTTGTACACTGCGGGGGTCCTAGTCTACCATCAAAGGGGTAGACCTTAAATTTAATGTTGGAGATGAATCTCAGCTTACGGATGTCTTAAATCCTCGAACCGCATTTAGCGATAAGTAGTATTGAAGGCATCTCAGTCTTGGTGCCGTATTCTTTAGTTCTTCAAAGATGGTGAGCTTGCTTGTAGGAGGGTAGTCTCTCTTTGAGGTCCTCCTGGATCTCGGAGATGGGGTATTCTATGTCGAACCCCACTCCGAAAAATCGTGGGCTATTCTTTCTGCCCTTGTTGGCGTACGTATGGTATTCATACGGAATATCAGTTGACTTTAGTTTACTCCAGATGGCGCTCCGGAGGTCATCTGTCATAATGTTGAGTCTGGTCTCACTTTTCGAAGAACTGATGTAGAAATCAGTGGTTTTCAACCCAGAGCCCAGGAGCTTCGACTTCAGCTCTAGTGGGGGGATGGGTGGCCTCAAAATTATTGGTGGTGGTGTGGATTTCTTGCTATCAGTCCCATAGAAATCTAATAGTCCATATGAGTTTCTCAATGGGACTGCAAGAGGTGGTGTTGGCGCTTTAACGCGCGTTGTCTTTCTTGGCTGGATGAAGCCAAGGGCGTCGGCAGTGGAACTGTCACTACTGTAATTCCTCCTACTAGGATGCCGTGAAACACTGCCCGAGGACCCCGAGTGAGAGGAGGTACCTCTCCTGCCGGGGCGCCGAGGGTCAGTGGAAAGCCTGGCTCCCATCATGGTAGAGGCTGGGTAGTGTCCAGGTATAGCTGGTAGGTCCTTCCTCTTCGATTTCTGGTGGTGGGATTGGTGAGAGCTGTCTTCAAATCCAGGGGTACTTATACCCGGCGCGGTTTGGTCCTTGGGCGAAGCCTGCCTTCCCATTGGTTGATCCTGTCTTCCGGCGGCTGCTCTCCGTAGTATTCAGGTAGCTGGTCACTGATTGGCTGGATCCTATAGTAGTTGCTTTCCCGGGCCAGTACTGAAGCGTCTTCGAATTTGATGAGGTGGCTGGTGTTAGCGAAGTGTTCTGCTAGAGTTGGCCTCTCCGTGGGTCCGTGTTTGATGTCTGTGTCTATCGTTCTTCCGGTTTTGCCAATGTAAGAAGTTCCGCAAGAGCAGGGAATCTTGTATATTCCTGGAGTCCGAAGTCCAAGCTTATCCTTAGGTTTCGTAAGGATGTCGGTTATTTTCCTGCCCGTGCTGAACGTTGTTCTTATCTTGTGATTCTTGAATATTCGGGCGATCTTCTCTGTTGCCCCTTTGACCTAGGGGATGGTCACTTGTCCTCGGAATTCGTCTGCTTCCCGCTCTTCCCTGTTGCGCTGCCCATTTCTCTTCCTCTGGACCTTGTCTACAGTGTTGCGGTCGTAGCCATTCCTTATGAAGCCGGTCTTCAAGTGTCTTCTTTCTTTCGGCAGTTGGGCTGGTTCTGAGAGTATCTCCGCTCTGTTGAGTAGAGTGTTGATGACTCCTTCCTTTTGAGCCAGGGGGTGGTGTGAAGTGGCATGCAGGTATCTGTCGGTGTGGCTGGGTTTCTTGTAGACTGAGTGGCTCAAGAGGTGATCCTTCTTTTTTACGAGGACGTCCAGGAATGGTAGTCTTCCTTCTTCTTTGAGTTCCATGATGAATTGGATGTTCTCGTGCACGTTGTTCAAGTGTTGTAGGAACCCTTCCAGCGAGTCTCGGCCGTGTCTCCAGATGACAAGCGTATCGTCGACGTACCGATACCAGCAGACCGGCGCTTGTGGTGCAGAGTCGGGAGCTCTCCGTTCGAAGTATTCCATGTACAGGTGGACTCGCAGCGAGTGGACTTAGTGGTGATTCCATGGCTGCTCCTTCAAGCTGTGAGTAGTACTTGCCGTAGTAGAGGAAGTAGGTCGATTGGAGACTTAACTTGGCCAGACTAAATTCTTGTTCCGTGAGGAGGTTCTTCATCAGGTTCAGAGTTTCTTCAGCGAGGACCTTGGTAAAGAGAAACTTCACGTCGAAGCTAACGAGGATGTCATGTGCTTCAATTCTGATGTCTTGAAGAATGCTGACGAAGTGTTTGGAGTTCCTAATATGGTGTTCAGTGTTACCGACGTGAGGCTCAGCTTCACTGCCATGTACTTCGCTACGTTGTATGTTGGTGAGCCGATAGTCCTTATGGGTATGCCTTTTTTGTGAATCTTCGGCTGTCCGAGTCTCGTCGGGACGGGGTCTGATATCTTGAGTGATTTCCTCTTCATCTGTTCGTCGTTGCTTGTTGAGTTGATTATGGAGATGACCTGCTGGTTGATGGTCCTTGTAGGATCTTTCTCAAGCTTCTTGCAGGTGACGTCATCAAGGAGTGCCTGTATCTTCTCCAGGTAATCTTCTTTCTTCATGATGACGGTGGCGTTGCCCTTTTCGGCCTGGGTGATGACCAAGTCTTCACGTTTCTTCAGGTTGTTTAGTGCCTTGTATTCTTCCTTGCTGAGGTTCGGCTTGGGTGGCTTAGCCTTCCTTAAAGCATGACTGACGTCCTAACGAATTGTTTCAGCTGCTTCTGGTTCAAGTTTCATAATACAACCTTCGAGGTTTGTTATAATTTTCTCTTTAGGAATCCGGCGTGGGGCGATGGCGTAGTTAAAGCCTTTCTGTAGAACCTGAAGTGTCTCTCTCAGAAATTCTTCATTCGTGAGGTTAACTTCAGGATGTGCGAAAGCTCGGGAACTATCGACAACTTGACACGGTCCAACCCGGAAGAATAAACTGTACATACATCTGACGACCGTGGAAGCCTACGTGAACATTATGTAGGTAGTTTAATACCATATATTCAAGTGCACGATATGAGCATTATGTATGTGGGTTTAACGCTTTTAATGAAATAGTGATGTACTACTGGATAATGATGTTAGTATGTATAGCACGCACGCACGCACGCACGCACGCACGCACGCACGCACGCACGCACGCACGCACGCACGCACGCACGCACGCACACACACACACACACACACAGAGACACTATAAGGCATATCTTCTAAATTGGGATGTATATTTAACGCACGCACGCACGCACGCACGCACGCACGCACGCACGCACGCACGCACGCACGCACGCACGCACGCACGCACGCACGCACGCACGCACGCACGCACGCACGCACGCACGCACGCACGCACGCACGCACGCACGCACGCACGCACGCACGCACGCACGCACGCACGCACGCACGCACGCACGCACGCACGCACGCACGCACGCACGCACGCACGCACGCACGCACGCACGCACGCACGCACGCACGCACGCACGCACGCACGCACGCACGCACGCACGCACGCACGCACGCACGCACGCACGCACGCACGCACGCACGCACGCACGCACGCACGCACGCACGCACGCACGCACGCACGCACGCACGCACGCACGCACGCACGCACGCACGCACGCACGCACGCACGCACGCACGCACGCACGCACGCACGCACGCACGCACGCACGCACGCACGCACGCACGCACGCACGCACGCACGCACGCACGCACGCACGCACGCACGCACGCACGCACGCACGCACGCACGCACGCACGCACGCACGCACGCACGCACGCACGCACGCACGCACGCACGCACGCACGCACGCACGCACGCACGCACGCACGCACGCACGCACGCACGCACGCACGCACGCACGCACGCACGCACGCACGCACGCACGCACGCACGCACGCACGCACGCACGCACGCACGCACGCACGCACGCA
>KZ808131.1:139817-153579 GCA_000696205.2 Oncopeltus fasciatus | reverse complement strand
CTATCATGAAGATGAGAGAGGACGTCCTGTCCCTAAGTTCACATTTCCATGACTAAAATATAAATTTTACTTCTACACAATGTGAGAGGTAAAAGGGTGGGAGGAGAAGGTACAAGGCGGAAGGTACAAAGGGAAAGCGGCCTGTTGCAAGAGAGGGTAATAAACAGGACAAAGGAAAAAAAGGAAGGGTATTATTGGGAATAAGTGACTTTGGAACTGGGAAAAATGTTTGACAGGTTTATTGAGAAGGAGGGCTGATGGTTTTTAGAACGTTGAAAATGTTAGAATAAGTTGAGGAAATTTGTTCTATGTCCGTTCTGTCGTTAACTGGATAGTGTTGTAAGTTTATGTGAACGGTTTCAGACAAAAGATGTTTGTGTTGATAGGGTTCAGTGGAAAGAATGGTTAAGCTCTCGAAGTCAAATGTGTGTTCTTCATGAAAAACATGTTTAGTGAGGGCAGTTTTTATTAGTTCATTCTTTATGTCATTTTTATGGTTATTAATTCTGTGGGAAATAGGGTTTTTTGTTTGTCCAATGTAAGAACCTTGGCAATTCGGTGTGGAACAGGGAATTTTATAGATGACATTAGTTCTGTTAGGAAGGGGTATGGGGTCTTTGAGGATGGTGTAAATAGATTTTAATTTGTTGTTGGTTAATTAAATTAAATTAAAATCTATTTACACCATCCTCAAAGACCCCATCCCCCTTCCTAACAGAACTAATGTCATCTATAGAATTCCCTGAGAGCTTAACCATTCTTTCCACTAAACCCTATCAACATAAACATCTTTTGTCTGAAACCATTCACATCAACTTACAACACTATCCAGTTAACGACAGAACGGACATAGAACAAATTTCCTCAACTTATTCTAACATTTTCAGCATTCTAAAAACCATCAGCCCTCCTTCTCAATAAACCTGTCAAACATTTTTCCCAGTTTCAAAGTCACTTTCCCAATAATACCCAATAATACTTATTAAAAAATACATTTTTTTTAAATTTGTCTAAATCAACCTTGACCGAACCCCAACTAAAATCATCTAAGAAATTGTTATTATTTTTCCAAAGCATTTCATAAAATATTATTTATAGTCAAGTTATGTTTATGTAATAATAATGTAAATCAAATATGTTTTGTTTTTCTCATGTTTTCTGATGACAATGTATTTCAACAGCCCTGAAGATGGCTCACAATGTATGCCGAAACATCGGCTGATAATAATTTTTTTGAAATTGTATATTTTTTAATCAACTGTGACTGAACCCCAAAAATTCTCTACTATTAATACATTATTATTAATACATTGTATTAATGTATGAATGATGAAGAATAGGAGGACAGAACCCCTAACAGATATACTTTTCATGATGTCAATGTATACAGACAAAGTGAGCAAAGTTAAATATTAACTTGGACCTTTTGGCTGTATTTTTCTTTTGTTCCCTACAGCCACACTGATTTATCCCCCCCCCCCAAAAAAAAAAAAAGTTTTTTTTTTTTTAAACAAATCTATCTCTACTGCCCAAAAAAAATTGTAATGAGGGTTTGAGAGTTCACAACCAATGGACATCTTTATGTATTATTGAATAAAATATAAGTATTTCAAAGGTTTAAACAAAGAATCTATAATAAGATGATGATCTAGGAATCCTAAGTGATGTCCCCAGCCAACCTTAAAACAAATTTTGTGAATGAAACATCAATGTCACAATTATTTTCAAAAAATTTGTTTTTAATTTACTAAAATGATTTTAAAAAAACTCATAAATAGGAATTATTCTGAAAAAAAATACAGAACATAAAATGCAAACATTATCAACGTTAATCAGGATAACTAAGGAACTAAGAAGTGAAGGTTGTTTTATAAGAAATTAAATTAGTTCAATTGTTATTTGGTTCATGGAGTTTCCTTTTGTCAGTTAATGTTTGGTTTCATATAATTTGATTGGCACAACAAATTAATGATTCCAGGTTTGATTTGGAAAAAGTGGTTTTGACTGGTGTTCCCAAAGGAAACATGCAATTATTTGGGGAATAGTGGCATTATTTTGCCTAGGTTTGAGTGTACCTTGTAAAAATACCTATAAAGTGTTTCCTGCAAATGCCCTTTTTAGCAATTAAAATCTTAAGAATAAAGTCCATAATAAAAATATGGACAGGTATATGGTGCTGTAAAAAAAATTCCACAGAAACCAAATCAGTATGTTGTGGCATATGATTTGCTTGACCAGGCATAATATCATAGGATATGTCCTAAAGATTACTTGGCATTCATCAGAAAAATGTCTCACACCAACAGGCTTTCTTTTTTTTTCTTTTCCCCCCCCCCCCCAATGAGGTATCCATGGATATGTACCAGAGAAAATGGTATAATAGTGCATCTAGACTAATTATAGAAATACCACAAGTATGTTTGGAGAAAGAATGCATAAAAAAAAGAAAAATAATTTGGAGAGTTGGGTGTTTGTGGATGTTAAGCAACTTGAAAGTAGAAAATGCTCATAGCCATATTAAGCACTTCATCTTGCCAGAGAAAAACATTAATTTAGACCGTTTGAAATCTTTTATAATGCCTTGAGAATTTCAGTTATATTACTATCATTCTCCCTATTTTTCGGGTCCTATAACAAGAGAAAATACAAATGAATATAAATAAACAAGAGCTAGTAGAAGCTAGAAGGCTTAAATCTGAATTCAGCTTGAAAAAATTTCAATTTCAAATTTAACACGATCATTTCAAGATCCCCAAAACTAAACTAACACCTTTTAAGCATTATATTGACAGATTACTAAACATTCTACAACTATTGAATGATTTTAAAATTCAATTAAATTACATTAAACATTTCACAATAAGAAATGACTAAAACAAAGATATAATTGAAAAACGTTTTTTGCTAACTAAGCATTTGATGGGATTGAAAAGGAATCAAAATAAATCAACATGATCAGCTTGAACCTGGCCAAACCATTATATTAAATCTATGCTCACCAAAATATACAATTGAAGCAGGCGATTCAAGAAAAATTGCAAGACTTTATCAATAGGAAAAGTGTTGTTTTACATCACAATAATGTCAGACCATACATATCTTTAGCAACTCAGCAAAAATTAAGTGTTTGGCTGGGAAGTTTTTATTCACCCACAACAGAGCCCTAACCTTACCCTATATTTAATCCTTTTAAAAATTTAATCAATTTATATATTCACATGGCCACTAAATTCAGTCCCTTAAAGGGCATTTTTTTTTTTTTTACAGACAAAAATGTTGCAATGCATAAGGCAGATGTTTCTCATGCAAATGAACTTGATATTAAATGTATAAATAAGAGTGAGATTCATTTTGGACAATCTGCAAAATTATACACCACCTGATATGCCGGTTTTTAAATTATTGCATAGTTTTTGAACTTGAACCAACACTCACACAACAGAAATATATACAAGTAACCTATTTTAATTAGTATAAATAACCCTTAAATAATTATGTAGTATGTGAACAAATTTAATGGAAAAATTTCATTTTGAAAAACATAAAACCTATTTTTCTCAAATGACAAGTACAGAGCTGGGTGGGAGGTGAGGGAGTGATTCAGGAAAAGTAATGTCATTCTGCAGGTTATTATAATTTGGACAGATGCTACTTTCATGTTTAAAACTTTTTAAAGGAAAACTTATCTTTTCCAAAATACAATAGATGCTTGCACTAATAAGAATTTTTGCTGAAATTTTTAGCAAAATCAAAATTTCATTCACGTGGCACATTACCAGAAGGAATCACTCAGGCCTGAAATGGCTAAAAGTCAGTGACTCTACTTCTAGCAATTTGGAGAAAGATTTTGTGATTGAGGAATAACAAAAAAAAAAATATGTTATTGAGGAGTCATGTGTCAGGGTATTATTTAGCTATGAGGACCTCATTTGTTCATAAGAAATTGAACCTGTCCCTAAACTAATCTCAACTTATTGATGTAAACATATCACTCATTTTATATCATTCATTATTTATGGATTAAATTTTTTTGAAAACACCACTCAATTACACCAACTTAGAATCATTGTTATGAATCAATTAGGTTAAACAATCAAAATGACAAAATCACAAGCAATGACACCGGACTTAATGGAAAGAGACGAAGTCATTCATCTGAAAAGATAACAAATAAGAGCTTCTCCATTCAATTTCCCAGATTAATTATAAATAAATGGGATACTTACATTCAAGCAATTCAGGTGTCAGCATTTTTTGTTTCTTAGGTGATCTGCTGGCCTCATCATTTTTAGCACACTCATCACTTCTCAATTCATTGAGAACACTCACACTTTCACCTTCACTAATATCACTTTTCTCACTATTCACATTCGTTACAGTGCGTCGTCGTTTCAGTCTATGGGAACTTCCCAAGTGTTTCTCTGAAGATTTTGATTTCCCATCAGATAGGCCACGAATTTGTAATAAATTAGCTGCATTTAAAAAACCATCAAGCTCGTTGTGAGAAACCTTAACTTCACCTCGATAACAAAAATCAACTATAGATTTCAGTTCAGAAAATTTAATATTCAAAAAAACTATTGGAAAGTTATCGCAATGATCACTAAGAAGTTCCTGAAACAAAGAAGTAAAATATGCTTAGAAGTTGTTATAAGTACTTAAAATGCAAGACAACTTAATGTACATTTAAAGACACAAATAATTAGCTAAAAAATACAAACTATTAATTTAAATACATTCATGTATTTGTACCTAGCTATACCTCTAATGAATGTATAATCTTTAAACATTATACTTAAACTAAGACTTGTTGATAGAATAGGCATTCTGCTGTAATATAAAGAACTATTATAATAATCATTAGACATCAAATCTATGTAACCTTATTTACTCAATTAGTACAAAGCTAATAAAAGAATAATAAATACTTCAGTTTAAATAGTAAACAATTAGATAACATGATCCAATAATAAAAGTGGAAGAATAACATTAAACTTTAAGCAAAAGCAATAATAATCCTGAGACATGAAAGCAAATTTCATCAAATTGCTGAGGTATGAGAATATTGTTATGAATTGGGTAATATTTAAAACAGTATGAAACATTTACACATCAAATCAAACTTACTTCAAAATATGGACTGCAGGACATTAGTACTATCCTATGTGCTTTAATAAATTTTTCTTCTGCAGCAAGAGTACAGTCCACTAACATACTACGCCTAAAAAGGGTACTGAAAAATGTCACAAAAGCACTATGATGTTTTTCCCATTTCAGAAAATAGTCATCTTCTTCGGAGTTTAAGGACATTGTTAAAATTTCACTATAAAAACCATTCAAAGAAACATAAGTAATACGAAAATCAAGGAAACATAAAAAGACTTCACTTGTTTATAACAGATACCCAAAATTTGCGGTTAAACCTCAGTAATAGATGATATAACCTCTACTAGTTTTTCCACTCCTAAAATCTAGATAACCGTTATGCATATTTGTTATAAATTGAAATTAAGTTAATTTCTTAATTAAATTAATTTTCAAATAATAAATAATCCATTTTTTTAAAACTTAAACTTTAATATGCAGTAAACTCAAAATATATTATAATTAACAATTTCAATGAATTAACGAATAATATACATCTTTCAGCCAATTTATTTATTACCTGTTAAAGTAGTTTGATAAACTACAGGATAAATTATTTATTAAGAGTCACGAAGTCATTATATAAAATAATCAAATTTTTGACAATAAAGAGAAAAGAGAGGGGGGGGGCGAAATCTTAACAATTTTTCCTTGTCTAACATTATTTGTTGGGTTTAATTGATGATTTAAAAAATTCCGTCGCACAGTATAGGTTTATTTTTTCATTTTTTTATTTATTTTCTAAAGAACTTATTTGTAAATGTACCAGCACAATATTTGCTAAACACATTAAAAGAAAAAAAATTAAATTTAACAATTGGACAAAAAAAATTTTATAAAAAAAAAGATTTAAAAAAAGTAAATTATAAGTTAATGAAAAGGGCGTTCTATAAAGGGGTGAGCCTTAATTCGTCGGTCTTCTATTCAGCTACCGATATTACAAGCTACAGCGCCAAGGACGTGTTGTAGAAGAGTGTTGAACCGAATCAGTAATTTCTTCGTGAAATCAAAGCCATCCAAGCAAATCCATCCAGTGATGACTGAGAGCCCTGAGGCACACTCTCCTTATGTTGCACATAGTTTAATCGCTGTTTAAAACAGGTAACAATGACGACTGTTCAACCATAAGATTTTTTATCATCATAAAGATCTCGGGCTATTGTTTTTGTAACTAATTTCTTACTTACATCACTTCCTCCTATTCCTTCCCTCACAATCACTCCAAATTTCCTTTCATTCCTCTGCAAAAAACCTTGGCATTATTCTAGACCAAACCCTTCCATGGAAACCTCATGTTTCACAGATTCCGGGCGAGTCGGGATGGTAATACCCATTTTTCAGTAGGCAATATTTCCTTAGTACTCTCCTCTATCAAGTCATATTTTCCTAATCCCCTTCCCTATCTCTATGATCTGTTAACTTTAAAATCTTCCGTATTTCCCCATCCCACCCGTTCTCGAGAATCCGATATTTCTTGTCCTCTTTTAAAATACGCTGTATTTAGTCGCTTCTTCCTCATAAGATCCTCCAGCCTCAGGAACTCGATCCCTCTAAATATTCGTCGCTCCTCCTCGCTCGCATCCTTCAAATCCCAGCTATTACATCTCTTCTCTATACAATTGGGTATCAGGAACTACTAAACTGTATCTCGTTTATTTGATTCTTATCATGATTAATTGCTACTGTAATAGTTTTGAGTTTTATTGTTTTTTCTTGCGTTACACTCCTTTTCGAGAATATATTATTATTAACCCATGCATATCTTAGTTTTTATTTTTAATACTAATTTCTCTTATTTCCGTACTTGTAAAATATGTTGTAAAAAAAGTCATAGTTCTGTTGAAAATATTCCATATTATTTGTTCATTGTTTACCTGTACTTTTTATTTTTATTGTTGTAATTACGTCGCAATGAGCTATACTGTCAGCTGTGACCTCTTTGTTATTCAGGGCTCTCAAGTCCCAGAATAAAGCTTCTTTTTCTTTCCTGTCAATGTGGAAGTCTCTGGGAGGCAAATTTTGATGTTCTCATCTACTTCTTCCGGCGTGGTAAATTTTAGAGGAAGTTTTACTAAACGTCTTTTATTTGTGAAACCTCTCTGAAAGTTCTCTTTTATATCACTTTCCTCGATTTCATGGTTAGTAAATCGTTTTCGTAGAAGGAGAATGTGTCATTAGCTTATTCTTTATCGGTGATTGCTATAATGTTGTTTCCTAGTTTTAGGGGAGGAATGGATGATTTAGTTTCAAAAACCGACAAGTCATCTTCCACATGCCAGGGTCACAAGGTTCTAATTCAATATTTAAGCGAGATAGTCCTCTATCCAAACTTTTCAAAGCTCTTCTTGGATCTGCGGATT
The DNA here is from genome assembly GCA_000696205.2 of Oncopeltus fasciatus. Classification (NCBI taxonomy): domain Eukaryota; kingdom Metazoa; phylum Arthropoda; class Insecta; order Hemiptera; family Lygaeidae; genus Oncopeltus; species Oncopeltus fasciatus. The sequence continues at coordinate 146,074 of KZ808131.1, read as the reverse complement.
TAAAAGCTTCAATTTCTTTTTAAACTCTGGAGTTCTCAACAGCTGCCATTCATTTCTTGTTCGACTTCTTAACATGATAGCCTGTAAGATTTGATACGGAGAAGCTGGTCAGGAATTTATCTTTGAAGTAGAGATTGGCTACATTATAATGTAGAATTTCTTTCCACCTTGAATAATAAAGGAATAGTACTGATTTTTAATAAGGCTCTATAATGATCTATAGTATTGTTATCGGCTACGGGTCACTATTAATTACTAACAATGTGATAAGTTAAAGTTAATTTTATAATATAATTATACCTAACACAACCTTAGAATCTACTGCCCTTACACAAATAAATAGAAAATACAGAATATAAAAATTACTCGCAGCTAATAAATTAATTAACATGTAAAATAAATTAAGTATGCTTATTTACAACGAGGCCTCAAGATAACTTTTTAATCACTTTCACTAAACACATCACTTTTATCGGTACTGCAGGGGCTATGACTAGCCCGACACTTTCCGGTACGCAATCTGTCTCGGAAACTGACCCAGGCTAGAGATGGGGCCATTGGTGAGCTGCTTAAATAACTTCCTGGAACGTCTAGAAGATTCTCATCGGAACTTCTCAGTATTTTTGCTTCCCCTCCCAGACAGAGGAAACATCTGTATTTTTCAATTGGCCTCTTCCCACGTAGGTTGGTCCCCCTTAATTTTTATCCGGGTATTGTCGCCCTGTAAAATCAGAACCTGATATTTTTCGGACGTCTTCTATAATTTCTTTGTAATTATTAATGTCAACAAGGAAAATGGAATTTATCTTGGATAACCGAGGGTTGACTATAGTTGCTTGTGGTCTGGAGTTATTACAGTGGAAATTTAACTAGGGGCTAATATTTATTGTGTGTGCATATTTTATAGCGTTTAACCATTTCCCTGACCTTTGAGGTTTTTTGACATGTTGTAGGTCTCATGAAAGGATTCTTTCTATCATCGGAAGAATAAATAATATTTTGCTTACAACTTGTCTTCTTAAGAAACGGCTTCCTCCTAAATGAATGAAACTAGAAGCTGCCTTCATCAGTTTCTTTATTCGAACTTGATAAATCCAGTCCATTCCCGTTAGAACATATATTTTTCTCATGAATTGATATGACACTTAATAATATGAAAGGAAAATGTACTAGGTATAGATCACCAGGGAGATACTCCCAGGAGCAGAGTTTAGCAAATTTTACTAATCGGACTGGACAATATTTGATTATCACAGTGCAAACTAAGGCTGAATGCCCTTAAAAAAGTGTTCAAACACTATAATAATGAAACTAAATGAAATATTGATAATAAAATTAATGAAAAAGCACTTTAAAATAATAAAGAAATAACTGTGCTACATGCGGGTTAGTGGCCGAAACAACTGTCCGAATGTATAGTACCAACCTATATAGTTCAATATCTCTGCAGAAAACATTAAAGCTAATTAGTATAAAAGAGAGAAAACAGCTGGTTTAAATTTCTTTTGGAAAGAAATTTTAACCAATATTCCCTGGGAAATAAGTTTAGAGGTATTCGAAAATACACTCACTTCAAGGGTACATACACAACTCAGCTTTTGAGTTTAATGGTGTCACTCCAGTCAGTCAGAAGTAATGACTGTCCTAACTATGTCTTTATGCTGATAAAAAATCTTAAGGTTGAACAATCGTCATTGTTACCTGTTTTAAACAGCAATTAAACTACACTGCCGGACAAAATTAAAGGATCACTTCAATATTTTGAAATTACTGAACTGTATAGGGTATTTTTGAAAATATTCTTTTTTCTTTGGAAGTCACACTTTATTATAAGGGTAATAAAAAATAATAAATTATTTTCTAGAAATTTTTAATAGGAAAACAAATCAAAAAATAAAAATGTCCTACAGTCTCAAAATGAAAAAGTAAATATTTGAAATGAAACAACAAAACTGAATAAAAAGGTATTCCCACCTCTAGCTCTGATAATCGCTTCCATTCTCCTGCCCATTCCAGCGACCAGGGCTCTTACATGTTGTTCTGGGATGTTGTTCCAATCTTCCACTAACATTTCCCTTAAATCTGCCAAATTTTGTGGGTCTCGGGTGCGGACACGTCTTCCAAGCATGTCCCATACATGCTCTATTGGGTTCATATCTGGACTTCTGGGTGGCCAAACCATAACGTCAATTTCTTCTTGTCTGAGGAAATTTTGCACTGATCGAGCAATGTGAGGTCGGGCATTATCGCGCATAAAAATAAAGTTACCTGCGATATTTCTGACGAAAGGTATTACATGTGGCTCAAGTACCCCCCTAATGTACCTGTCAGCAGTTATAGAGCCACGGTTCACAAGAACCAACTCTGTACGGGAGTTTAAATGCCCCCCCACACCATCACTGACCCACCACCAATCGCAACCCTTGGAGAAATAGTGCATGGAGCATACCTCTTTCCCCGCCTTCGCCATACCTTTTCCCGTCTATCTGGAGATCGGAGACAGAATCTTGACTCATCGCTGAATAATACGAGGCTCCAATCTTCCTGAGTCCAGTTTAGGTGCTCCCTCAACTAACTATTTACTGATAGGAAGAAAGAAAAGAAGTGGATTAACTGACCCTTTTCTCCATAAACGGGTGGGAATATAAACAGGTACAGGATTAACTGGATAAGATACAACATAAAGTCCAGTCTGGGGCAATGGAATTTCTATTTTTATCTCTTAGGTAATAATAATATAAATATTTGTAAGTGATCCTTTAATTTTGTCGGGCAGTGTATGTGCAACATAAGGATGAGCCTCAGGGCTCTCAGTCATCACTGGATGGATTTCTGGTTCATTCACCCTGAATTATACAGTGTATGTTCTATTAAAAGTCGGATTTAATTTTGTTACTTGTGTAAGCAAGCAACTAAATACAGCGTATTAGTAAGGAGGAGGATCAAGATCGGATTCTGAAGAACTGGTGGGATGGGAAAATACAGAAGATTTTAAAGTTAACAGATCATAGAGGTAGGGAGAGGAATGAGAAAATATGACTTGATAGAGGAAAGTACTAAGGAAATATTGCCTACTGAAAGACAGGTATGACCATCCCCACTCATCTGGAAATCTGAGGTTTCCATGTAAGGGTTTGGTCTAGGATAATGCCAAGGTTTTTCACAGAGGAATGAAAGGAAATTTGGAGTAACTGTGAGAGAAGGAATAGGAGGGAGTGATGTAAGAAAAAATCTTCAGGTTTTTTTATTCTATTTCTTGCATTAATTGTTTAAATTAATGTGGAATTAAATACCACAACTAAAAAAATAATATTTATAAAAATAAATTAAAAGAGAGTCGTATAAATAGCTTGACAATGTCAGCTCCTTTGAGCATTAAACGATGTATTCATCTTTTCAGAGGCATAGACTATCGGTACTAGTGCTGGGAATTTAATAACTTATCTGGCTAGTCTGGGTGGTGTAATGGATAGCACGAGATCCAGGTTCGAGTCCTGGCTAAGACAATTTAGATTTTTTATTCTATTCCCTTGCATTAATTGTTTAATAATTCCAAACTTTTAGCCCAATCAAAGAGAATGGCTCATCGTAACTGCACTTGGCCCATCAGTTCCTGACTCCCTCATCGCCTATTGGGTGGGGGGGGGGGATTCTAGCTCACTTATTCTTATTGTTGGGCTTTATTATAAATACATTTTGCTTATCACCTTGTTTAAGTTCACAACAAAATTCTGCTTTTGCAGTATAGTTACTAATATTAATATCTGAAACATATTTACAAAAAAAAAAAAGAAAAAAAAAAGAAAAGTAAATTAAAATTGCTCTGACTTCAAAGCATTTAGGCATTCCAAAAAAATTTTTTTACTCTATATTTTCTGTAGTTGAAGTATCATTCTCCATTACAGTTGCATTTTCTAAGTGAAATTTATAACATATACTATCAGTTTCTGCCAGTGAAGTTATTTCTTTTTCATCTTGAGCTTTGTTTTTAAATTATCCAATGAGTTTTATTAGGATAATCTATTATCTATTATACTTGAATTTTGAGAGGTCTGAACTATGTAAAAGTTTGGGAAATGAAAACACTGTATCTTGGAAATAATATTAGTCCCTTGTGGACTACAATTTTATCTTTAAGAGTGTGCCAATTTGTATTATTTATTATAAAAATTATAATGAATATTTGAATTAAAATTGCTTCAATTTTTTTTATTTTATTGTTTAAAATATAGCTATTAACAAAGTTAAAATTTTAATTTTCATTAAATAGCTAATGAAGCTATTTAATGAAGATTAAATAGCTTCATTAGCTATTTAAATTTATCGAAGTTTAAACTTATATCGTTTAAAATAGCTAATCAAATCTAGCTATTAACAAAGTTTGTAAAATTCTAGTAAAAAGGATTCAAGTGATGTGTTCCTACAACATGTGTGTGAGTTTATTAATACTTTATAACTATCCTTACTTGTTTGTGGCCTAATTTCAATATTTTAAGTTTCCTTAATAAAATAAATTTTTTTTTTTTTTGAGTTTGGTCAAGTTTGATCCAAAAATACAATTAAAAAAATATGTAAAAAATTCACGTTTATTAATTTAAATACAATTTAGTATGCTTTAGATCAACCTCAAGGTCAACCGAACCCCAACAAATAAAAACATCTACTAATAATCTCTATGCTTAAAAAAAACTCTCCATTTCAAAGAAAAATTTAGTTTCTAAAGGAAAATAATTTAACAGACTATTAGTATTGTTTTTTTTCTCTTTAGCATTTTTCTTTGTATAACCTGAACATTCAACTCTTTAATAGTGGCTATAAAAGTGCCATAATGAAAACCTGACATTTTAAAATACTTTTTTAATGTAACATTTTGGAATCCAATATACCATAATGCTTCTTTTTGTTTGCCTAAAAGAGTTTGGGTTATTTTCATTTTTTAGTACCTTTACTTGTTCTAATAGAATCTATCCCAAGCACAAGCTGGGTGATAACAAAAAAATAACTCAAGGAGACAAAATTATGGAAGATAACCTAAGTCCATACAATTGAACAAAATGGATAACATACTGTAATACTTCATCTAAGCATAAACGCGAAATTCTTGTCTTTATCATTTTATTTAGTAGAGCTAAGTTATTTATATTTTCAAACTTTGTTTTGTGCAATTGCCAGTAATTTAATAAATTTCAAGTTTTTCTATTAAGCTATATTGTTTGTTTACTCACCTATTTCTTAAGCTTTATCATTTTTAAGAAAAACAATGAAAAGTTTTTTTTTAAATTGACTCCTGGGGAAGAGGCTTCAATTTTTTTTCCGTGAAAAAAACCATTGCTAAGTCATAGTTGAAACAAAATTTTGTTCGAATTTGCTTAAAGAGAATTATATACTTTTTATACCAAACAATATTGATCTTTAGGATCATTGCCCTTTTTAATAAATGCCTAAGCTTCCTTAAAACTTCAATTTCAGATTTTCTTTTTATGCTCTGTTTTAATTATTAAATTCATCAAAGTTAGATCAAATTGTTCTCTTTATTTAGAGAAATAAATTATTTACATGTGTTTCAGCTATTGTATTTCACTTGAATTTGATGATACATCTTTAATTGGCTGGCTAAATTTTCAATTTTCTTTTAAAGTGTGGTTTTTTTCCTGTTAACTCAGCAGCTAAAACATTTTTTGAAGGTTTGGAATTTCCTCTTATTTTCTCTTTAAATAAAGATGCAAAGTTCTCATTTCCTCTCAATTTAAGACACATATTTAATTAAAATAAAACCTTACTTGATGAAAGATTGCAAGAAGACTTTATAAATCTAAGAGCAGAATGTTATGAATGCAAGTAATTTCTTACAAACTTCTCTCTCTCAAAAAAATAAATAATTACATTTATTACAACAACCAATAATTAAGATTATCATAAAGATTTGAGAGAGTTACTAGGTCACCAGGCTCTTATCTGCAAGCAATGGTTTTTGGAACCTTAAACGTTAAATACCTATTTATTAAAAAAGTTTTTACTACTACATAAGCAACTTATAGGCAGGAGACAAGAATTTTATATGAGAGAGTTGTATGACACCAATATACTCCAAATAAAGTATAATCCAATAAAAAGGTCAAGAGGTCTGCTTTAATTTTCTTAATAGAGTTAAACATTCACTTTTTAAAGGGTCATCAGGTCTATATGGGCATATAGCATTTGTACACACACACACACACACACACATGTGCACACACAATCATATATATGTATGTATA
>KZ808131.1:120990-134617 GCA_000696205.2 Oncopeltus fasciatus | reverse complement strand
ATATATATATATATATAGCCAAACACACACACACACACATACATGTACATATATAGTTGTGAAAGGACATTCTGGGGACTATTGCGATGAACAAGCCAATGCTAGTGCACCAGCTATACAAGCTGGGTAGTGCTCAGTGCAAATTGTCAGTGATTGAAAATTAATTTTAAGCTCATTGTTGACAACAATCCACTGATGTTAATCCTCAAAATCGCTATAGGTCATGACAGTTAAGAGGTTGCAACAGAATGCTAATTCCTTTCAGGCATTCTGGTAGTTTGAATACTGTAAATTAGCCAATCATAACAGTGCAGATTACCTATATCTCCTCGCAGTAGAAAGGAAAGCTGCTTCTGCACTAGCAGAAGATACCTTTCTCATTATAAATATATTCTATAGCTAAGTCTCATGTAATTAAAAGTTTAAATGAAGAACTCACTAGGTAATGGGACAGTGATTGGCAGAATCCATCCAAAACTCAGAAACAAGAATGGGAGATCCAAATTTGAAACAACATGGCTGAAGCTACATTTAATTCTGACTCAAGTTCTAAGAGGTCATAGTTGGCATAGGTTTAAGGTAATAGAAGATCCAAATTGCACCTGTGGCAATATGTCACCACGGAATTTGGATCACCTGATCTTTGACTGCCCAGGCTTCAAAAACTTCCAAAGTATACTTATCCAGGAAATACTAACTAGTGAGTCTAGGAATAAAAACTCTTTCATCCTCTTGATTCTTTACTATCTCAACAATATGTGATCCTCTATAACCTTTACAAGTATATCATTATTATGTTTTTTCTAAATTCAATAGTCCCATCCTGGCTTCTCCTGCTTGTACAAAAAACGCCTCCTTCTTTGAAGAAAGAGTTCTTCAACATATATCAATGTCATCAGCATAGCTAAAAAGGTATATATTTTAATCAGTGTATCATTACCTGGATATCTGGATTCCTCATATATTCTTCTATAGCCAGGTTAAATATGAGGCAGGCCAATCATCACCCTGATACACTCCGGTATTAGTAGTAAACACTTTAGAAAGATTAACTTCCTTTCATTAATGGCTAACTCAATTTTAGAGATATGTTCATTTTGTTCATAGCCTTGTAGATCTCTTGTGATTCACAGTATTTGAATTACACAGTGAAAAGATTATTGAAAGAATTGAAAAGATTTAAACAGACACAGGGTGAAAATCTTGTTTATTGTTAACATTCCTCTTCTGAACCCACACTGTATAAAATGGTATCCCTTTTTACATAAATAGGACAGACTATAAACTTTTTCATTCCTCTGGGAGTCTCTCTGTAGCATAGATATCATGAAATAAATCCAATAAAATGGAACAATTTATGATCTTTGTTATTACCAAAGCTATTATATAGTGAGTGTTTAACAGAGAATGTTTTCAGAATTCAACGGGTCTAGGGGAAACAGGGTATCCAGAGAGTGTATAATGTGAGGGTTTTGCAAAGTTAGTGTTAGTAGTTAAGAGATTTTTCTGGAGGGGGAGGGGGTGTAACAGAGGGGGAGGGTTTTCATAGAGTATTCTTTATATTTTGATTTTCCATAGCCTAGAGGATTACCAGGATATATATGAGTATATGTATATATACACAATATTTAAGCTTCCCCTACATTAAGTGATCTATCAAAATTTTTGAAAAGTTGTATCATGATTGCAAACTGAATAGCTTGATTCCTCATGGTAAATTTACTAAAAGCAGAAAATAAATTCAATAAGTGAAGGAGGGATCTGTCTTATTCGACTAATAAATGATAACTAAGAAAATTATTAGATGTTTTTTAGTTGGGATTCGGTCAAGGTAGAACCAAAAAAATACAATTACAAAATGTGTATTTTTTTACTATCAGCCAATGTTTTGGCTTACATTGGAGGCCATCTTTAGGGCTGTTGAAATACAATGTCATATGAAAAAAACATAAAATACTAAATGATTTACATTATCATTACCTATAATTGCCATAACTAAATGTAATGTGATATCAAAAGTGGGTAGAGCTTTGTAGAAAAATTCAAAATAAAAATAAAAATAATTCACACCTACCTATCATGAAGGCGAGAGGGGACATTGTGTCACCAGGATACCATACTCATGACTGAGAGGCGGGGTTTGGAACTAGTGAGAGATTTTTGAGATGGGCAATGTGGGTAGCGGAAGGGTAAGGGGTTGAGGCGGTAAGTACAAAGGGAGAGCGGCCTGCATCAAAGGGGGCAATATCAGGAATAAAAGGTAGAAAATAATTGCAGATAAGTAGTTTATGGAACTAGGAGACATGTTTGACAGGTTTTTTTTTTAAAGAATGCTAATGGTTTTTCAGAATGTTAAAAATGTTTGAATAAGTAGTAGTAATTTGTTCTATGTCAGTTTTGTCATAAACTGGATTGTGTTGTAAGTTTAAGCGAACAGTTTCAGATAATAGGGATTTGTGTTCATAGGGTTCAGTGGAAAGAATGGAAATGTTATCAAAGTCAAATGTGTGTCCTTCATGAATGACGTGTTTTGTGAGAGCAGTTTTTACTTTTGGTTTAAGTCATTTTATTCTACAAAAAATAGGGCTGTATGTATTTTTACAAATACAACATTTTGAATTTTATAAACAACATTGGTTATGTTAGGAAGGGGGTGGAGTCTTTTAGGAAGGTGTAAATGGATTTTAGTTTCTTAATAGTGGAAAAAGCAAGTTTAAGGTTAGAGAATGTTTTTCTAAGGGATTTCTTAATATTTTCAGAAAGTTTTGGAAAAAATGGGAGGGAACGGAAAATGAGGTCAATATTTTTGGGGAGGGGTATGGTTTGGGTAGTGGAAAGTAGAATTCCTTCACAAGTTTTTTAATGGTGTGCTCGGAGAAACCATTAGAAATATTAAATGTGTGACAGACATTCCCCTCTCTAATGGTTTCCCTATGCACACCATTAAAAAAATTTTGAAGAAATTATACTTCCACAGAACACAAACGCCTATTATCTGAAACCGTTCACATAAACGTACAACACAATCCAGTTAACGACAAAACTGACATAGAATTTCTTCGACTTATTCAAACATTTTTAACATTCTGAAAAACCATTAGCCCTTCTTCAAAACAAATCTGTCAAACAGGTCTCCTAGTTCCATAAACTTCTTATCCGCAATAATTTCCTACCTTTTTTTCCTGCCACTGCCTCCTTTGATGCAGGCCGCTCTCCCTTTGTACTTACAGCCTCATACCCCCCAACCCTTCCACCACCCACATTGTCCATCTCAAAAATTTCACACAAATTCCGAACCCTACCTCTCAGTCATGAATATGGGATCCTGGGGACACGATATCCCCTCCCGCCTTCATGGTAGGTAGGAGTGGTGAATTCTTTTTTATTTATTTTATTTTTAAAATTTTTCTATATACTTTTGATATCACATTACATTAAGTTGTGACAATTTAATGTAATAATAATGTATATAATTTAATTTTTTATGTTTTTTCTTATAACATTGCATTTCAACAGCCCTGAAAATGGCTTACAATGTAAGCCGAAACATTAACAGATAATTTAAAAATACCCATTTTATAATTGTATTTTTATGGATCTACCTTGACAAAACCCCGACAAAAAAAATCTAATAATAATACCTACAGTCAAAAAACTCTCCTTTTGAACAGATAGCTAAGGAACTGTGACTGTCCTATTGCCTTTTTTGCTGGGTAAAGGGTAGATCAATTATATCCTTATTTAGAGAATATAATGTCACACAAATTTGTGAGAATAAAAAATCCTTATGTCCAAAAAAAANAAGGACTTCAGCGGGGATTGAAAGTTATAAATGAAAAAAAAAAGAAAAAAAGAAGAAGTTTTAAACTGAAATAGAAAGAGGAGATAAAGAAAAAATTAATAATATTATAATCATGCTGGTCAAGCATAAGCAAAGTTGCAAATCTTAAAAATCTTTATGGAGCCGAACTTTCACACATCATGTGATGGCTTCTTCAGCCCAAGAAATTGGATGAAAAGATGAACAGATCACAATTTTCTGGCATAGTAAATTCCTAAATTAACAAAATATAAATACATATTTATCAGAAGATAAAATTTCTTTTATTCAAAATAATGAAACAAAAATACTATAAACTCGTCAGAAGTATTCTCTTTTCAGCCCTGAAGAAGCCATCACATGATGTGCGAAAGCTCGGCAAATATCAAAAACTTGACACGGTCCAACCCGGAAGAAGAAACGGTAAATTAAACAAGTTGTTCGTGAGTAGCAAGCCAAAAATCTGGAAACTATTTCTCCTGAAAGGTCAGAAATTTGTAAAAGAAAATTTTGTCTTCCCCATTTGGGAAGAAATAGCACGGAAATGGATGCTCTATAAATTTTTCTAAAATAAAACTAGGGCGCTATATCTGTACAGTAGGAATCTCCAATTAAACTGAAATATTGATGGCAAATCCCCCCCCCCCTAAAAACATCTTTTGGGATTAAAATATAGTTTCACTCACCAGCATAAACCCTTGGACCAACTGTATCCATCTTGATAAATACATCCCATGAAATACTCCCCCCACCCACCAGCTAAAGCCTGGTCAACCAATATCTCCACAAATGAAAACCTCATCCTTTTGAACATTACTACTACATACACACAGCCTGGAAATATAATAAACTACAAAGTCCTTACACTAATGACAAACCTTAACCTTTTTTGCAAAATCCCTTATTAAATATACAACCTGAGGACTCCCCCCTCCCCCAAAAAACCCCCTTCTGTATTCAATCCCTGGAATTCCCCTAGCAACCAAAACTACTGACATGCTCAAACATAAGGGCGAATAAGACCTACTCAACTTTCAGGAGAATGAGAAATAGGTTGTAAGCCTCAAAATATAACACTAAAGTTATACATATACAAACACAAATATTAACACATTTTAAATTTAGTTATTCCTATCAGAGTAGGATCTATTAATGTCCAATATATGCATATAATACATAACAACAATATATAAGGAGGAACCTCCTTAAATGAATAATAAAAGAGGGATAATAAAAAAGGGAGATGGTTTGCAGAAACCAATGAAGACAGAGAATAGAAGGTATGAGAGAATAATAAAACTTACCTGGTCAAATGGATCGTCAGACATATCTGTCAAATAATACAAATTTTTTAGATTTGTACTTGTAAGACTAATGAAATTTATTAGTACTTGGAATTAGTTAAAAAAAATGTATAAATACAAAATAATTGTTCTTCAAAGAGAAAATACAATTTAAGAACTTAGCAGATTTATCAATTAAAATGTTATCAATTAATTCATTAATTTAGGTTGTTATAAATATATTAAAGGGTATTTTTGGGCGTAATAACCTAGAAGTTGATTGCCCTCCATTATGATCTACTACTACTATACTTAGTAGATTTAATAAACTAAGAGGATCTTAAACAATATACATAGCCATACATAACCTTTCTCTAGGTTGCAACTTTTGTGACGTCAGTTTACTAACATACACTGCCAGACAAAATAAAAGGATCACTTACAAATATTTATATTATTATTACATAAGAGATAAAAATAGAAATTCCATTGCCCCAGACTGGACTTTGTGTTGTATCTTATCCAGTTAATCTTGTACCTGTTTATATTCCTACCCGTTTATGGAGAAAAGGGTCAGTTAATCTACTTCTTTTCTTTCTTCCTATCAGTAAATGGTTAGTTGTTAGCAAAGATTCATCTTATTGAAGATTTTCTAACATTTAAGAGACTTTAGTTTTTACTTGTGAGTTTAGTAAGAACGTTGTGATGGACAACAGAAGAGCATTGACCGAAGATGAATCAATTCGTGCTGTTGCTTTGAGTGAAGAAGGGTTTTCTCAGAGGCATATTGCGCAACGGCTCCAGCGGTCACAATCCGTAGTGTCCAGGGTGCTTAATAGGCACTGTCGATACAAGAAGAGTCGGACAAGGCCATCCGAGGTCAACTTCCCACCGTGACGAGAGATTTTTGCAACTGTATGCTCTTCGGGATCGCCGATCAACTGGTAACAGTCTGCGTGGTCTCCTCCAGAGGTTCAGGAATGTGCAAATTTCAGAGCGAACCGTGAGAAGACGACTCAACGATTATGGATTGACCTCCCATCCTTCAGCTACTGGACCTCTTCTCTCCAGGGAACACCGGGTTGAGCGCTTGAGGTTTGCTCGGGAGCACCTAAACTGGACTCAGGAAGATTGGAGCCTCGTATTATTCAGCGATGTGTCAAGATTCTGTCTCCGATCTCCAGATGGACGGGAAAAGGTATGCCGAAGGCGGGGAGAGAGGCATGCTCCATGCACTTTTTTTCCAAGGGTTGCGTTTGGTGGTGGGTCAGTGATGGTGTGGGGGGGCATAAATTTAAACTCCCGTACAGAGTTGGTTCTTGTGAACCGTGGCTCTATAACTGCTGACAGGTACATTAGGGAGGTACTTGAGCCACATGTAATACCTTTCGCCAGAAATATCGCAGGTAACTTTATTTTTATGCACGATAATGCCCGACCTCACGTTGCTCGATCAGTGCAAAATTTCCTCAGACAAGAAGAAATTGACGTTATGGTTTGGCCACCCAGAAGTCCAGATATGAACCCAATAGAGCATGTATGGGACATGCTTGGAAGACGTGTCCGCGCCCGAGACCCACAAAATTTGGCAGATTTAAGGGAAATGTTAGTGGAAGAGTGGAACAACATCCCAGAACAACATGTAAGAGCCCTGGTCGCTGGAATGGGCAGGAGAATGGAAGCAATTATCAGAGCTAGAGGTGGGAATACCAATTATTGATCGTTTTCCTCGAATTCTTCCTTTTTATTCAGTTTTGTTATTTCATTTCATTTCAAAGATTTACTTTTTCATTTTGAGACTGTAGGACATTTTTATTTTTTGATTTGTTTTCCTATTAAAAATTTCTAGAAAATAATTTTTTATTTTTTATTACCCTTATAATAAAGTGTGACTTCCAAAGAAAAAAGAATATTTTCAAAAATACCCTATACAGTTCAGTAATTTCAAAATATTGAAGTGATCCTTTAATTTTGTCCGGCAGTGTATATTTTGGTAGGGGAACCATTCTCACCTAGTATTATGTCTCATTTTTGATGATAGTTGTAAATATTTGATCTGGAGAGTACTATTGTGGACAGAAGTAAGACAATTTTTAATATCACAAATAGCCCATGGAGATATTTCTGATCCTTTGAATAAAATAATAGTCAATAAATTACTAAAACAAATGGAATTAAACCTAATTACTTCAATTTTTTTTTTTTTTAAATGAAACTAAAAAGAGAACGAAAGTGTTTTTTCACATTAAGAAATAATTTGAAGTAGATAAATACCTCTTAAAAAGATAATAATGGCTGAGTTCGATTTGTGTTATTACTTTATTTTGATAACCTCTTAGTAGAGGTGTTTTTCTAATCAGTTTTAACCTTCCTTAGGTTGTTAATATTTGAGTAGTTGTTTATTAAATATTTAGTATTATATTGGTAGTAAGAAATGAATAATACTATAACTATATAAGAGCCTGTGTATATTTGGTTTTAAATAATTTATTCTGCCAATTGTTGAAAATTTGCCGTATTTTCGATAATATGGAACCTTAGTAGATTAGAATCTTTTTTCCATATATCCTTTTTTCCATATTTTATATTGAATTTAAATCTAATGGATGCTCACCTGAATGAAGACTTTCTAACATTGCCCTTGATGTTAGAATCTTCAGAGTTACAATCTGTTGGACTTGTTAATTACAATGGCTTTCAGCTTGAATTATCTAAAGATCAGCCAATTCCTTTAGTTATTTTTGACAATGAGAACAGCTTTAATGGTGAGTATAAGTCTTCTAATATTATCTTATTTGTCTACAGTAAATTAGTCTTTTTATTTTATTTTATTAATTAAACTGTACAATATTTTTCTCATGAAAAATATTACCTAGTTTTATTTAATAATAAATAATGATGTAATTAGGAAAATGAAGTTGTATTTTTGTAGGGAATAGTAGGCTTTCAACATTAATTTTTGTGTTGGTTAAAATGTGTATAAATTTCATAGATTTATGCTCCTTTTTTTCTTTTAATTAATAAATCTTTATTTATTACAGTCTATTTTTTAACATCTTATAATTTGATGAGATAGAGATATATACAACAAAAAAACAACAATAAAATAAATAAACATCACTGTGCAGGAAGAAGGGGCCTATCGACTCCAGCCCTAATAAGTTAGGCATTAAGGCTCAGGCATTGAGGCCATCTCTGTTTCAGTCTTTGGAGTGGTTTGTAAGGATTGGAATCCGATGAATGGAATTTGGCACATGGATTAGGATGAAATTGGAGTTTACTCTTGAAGACTGTGAAGGGGATGGATACAAGATCTTGGATTAAAGGCGTATTAAAGTAGCGATAAAGGGTGGAGGTGGACTCATAATGTTGAGATTTAGCAATTGTTCTTAGCATTTTGGGCTGAAAAGATTGTATTTGTTGGACATTGGAAGGCTTAGCGGCACCCCACAGTTCTGTACTGTAGGTCTAGATTGGTCGTATTATGGTCTTCTAGATGGCCAGTTTGTTTCCTATTGTTAGCTGTGAGTACCTATTTATAAGGCTGTATAAGAGTCCTTGGCGTCTGTTGAGTTCTTGCATGATTTAAGTATGTTCACTCCAGTTTAGTCGTGAGTCAAGGTGGAACCCAAGCTAGCGAACTGAATGGGAGAGAGGTATTGGGAGGTTATCATACATAATATTATTAGGAGAATCTTTTCTTAGCTAAAAATTTACCTGTACGAATTTGGACTCATTTATTTAAATTCTCCATTTTCTGCTCCAGTGCTGAAAAGCATCAAGGTGGTTTTGTAAAATGTTGGAAGCGGTTTTGGAATCAGGTTGGAAGGAGAGGATCGCTTTGTCATTTGCTAAGAAGGTTAATAGGATGAGTGAGGATGTCTGCAGTATAAAGGATTAAAAGGGTAGGTCCAAGTACACTGCCCTGTGGAACACCCGCTTTAACAGGAAAGTGATAAGAGCAATCTGATTCTTGCCGGATCCTAATGAAACGGTAAAGGTAAGATTTAAGGATGGAAATATGGACTTGAGCTTATATAATAGACCAGTATGCCATGCTTTGTCAAATGCTTGAGAGACGTCTAATTATGCACCAGTCCTGCATTACATTGGTAATAATGTGTCTAGTGACTCCTCAACCTCTGCGTCATTGGATAAATTATTGGTATCTAAATGAGGAGTAAATGTTTGCTTTAGATAGTGTGCTAACATTTGAGTCTTGTCTTTGTCAGAAGAGGCCCAGGAACCATCTTTTCTTTGCAAGGGGACAGAAGGTTCTTGATATTTTAGATCCTTGCGAGTAGCAGTCCAGAGAGATTTTTCTGCTGCTGAGAGGCTAGACAGGTAGGCATTAAATGCCTTATTTTGTAAAGCATCTAGTTATTGTTATACGAGACGGAATAGCTGGTTGAACTCCCTACGATCTGAGGGATGCCTTTACTTCGGAAACAGGGCTGAGCTTGACGCTTAGCCAGTATGAGGTTTTTAATGAAATCAGGGAGGGGCTCAACTGAATTTACAGTCTACAACTGAATGTTGTATTTTTGAATATACACCATGTTTAAAAGTATCCGGAAGATGTCATGGTTTTATCAATCACATGAATAACCATGTCATATGCATTTGCATAAGGGATTTGTTCTTAAATAACTTCAAAAAGATCTCTGATCTCCAGACATCACTGATCTCCAGACATCTCAAGAAGTGTGAGAACTGTTCCTTATGGATACCTGTGACTTGCATCATTTGGCAAGAATCACCTAGAAAAGCAATTAGAATTCTGCTTCGAAGTAGATTCTCTATCCGATTCTTTTGAATGGGATTTATTCCATGTTTCCTTACGAATTAAACTATAGACCTAATTTTATTAAAAGTATCTCCAGTCCAAGAAAATTTCTTTATCCATTTCTTTTTTTATGAAAGCTATTTTAATTATCAAAGGCCGATTGATATAACAATATTTCATATGATTCGCATTTCCATATTTCATATGGAAGGCAAATTATTTATATTTTATCAATTTTTAATTTAAAAAAAAAAATATTGTTCAGGATATTAGTAGAGAATTTGTTTGAGTTCGGCTGAGGTTGATAAAAAAAATGCAATTTGCAAAAAAAAAATTATTATCTGCTAACATTTCAGCTTATATTGTAAGCTATCTTCAGGGCTATCATGAAGGAAAGAAGGGACATATTGTCTTCTGGATAATTGATTTGTCATGAATATTTGTTCCAGGATTAATCAGTTTTTTCTACTAATATCCTGAGCAATATTTTTCTCCACATTCCGCCCTTGAGTGGTGCTCCCACTATTTTACCCTTAAAGCTATTAAACACAATGTTAATATTGATTACCATTGTTTTTCAAAATTTTCCTCCCTCCTGAATAATTTTTTGCTATACTAATATTGTTTATTGATATATCAAGTAATAATTAAGCATTCAGATATGTTTATTCAAGTGAATTGACACACACTCTAAATGTGTGAAAAATTATGTGAAAACACACTCTAAATGTATGCCAAATTATTGTGTAGAAACTTGAAACTCCACAGTAGGTATTCTTTTCATAATAGATTGTACAGTGTTGAATGTATACTTCTAATTACTCTTAACGATCCGCTTACTTCCTTTTCTCACATCACATATTTTATATCACAACATTAGTAATTTACCAAAGTTTATGGTATCCTTTTGTCTCCTACTCTTGCTTTTGAAGCTGAATAACACTATATTATTTATTCATGAGTATTTTACCAATTACTAATCTCTATCTTTTACACTTGTTTTAGAAACCCTGAATGGTTTGAGATCATTATAGGAACTGTACCAAAACTTTTAGGAACTTATGCTACACAATTTTCATTAGTCATCTAGAAAATGTTCTTTTTTTCTTAAATTAATTTCTAGTACTCAAGTCTTTCTTTCCAAGCCACATCTGATACTTCATCTTTTCCAATCATTTCTGACATCCTCCTTCTCTGCTTCGGTTATTTTTATAGCTTGCTTACAAAGTTTGTTTTGAACACCCTGCTAACATTATTCTGGGTGAAAAGATGTGGTGAAATAACTCAAAGTTTTGATAACAATCTATATTTCCTAGGATATTTTGATGATAGGACTTCTTGAATTGCAGCTCGTGGTTGTTGTAAGACAAGTCTCTGTAAATTGTCTTTAATGATGTTGAATTAGTTTAAGTGAAAAATAAAAATTTAACAATTTTTTTCTTTTCAGTGTTCTTTATGAGCTTATAAACTTTTGATGGAGAAGAAATGGTAGTCTTTAATCTTTATTCAGTATAACTGTTTCCTCTGTGTTTTATTTATTCTGCTTAGGCATTTGTTCTCTATTCTCAGTTCCTGGTTGTTGAATTTTTGATTTGTCTCTCCTAAATTATAACTTTTAAGTTCTTCTTGTATTTCATGGATTTTGAAATTATTTCAAAAATAATTCTTTTGAATTCATGACAGCTTATATGCTACTCGTTAAGTTCTATATTTTGACTAACTCTTCATTTAATACAGGACTCACAAAGCAAGCTACTGCTCAGGATCTTTAAAATTTTGAACCCAACAAACAGGTTGTCAATAAGAAATACTCAAGTTTATTCTGCCTATTTCTTACAGCAGTTTATAGTATAAGTCAAAGAAATCTGTTTGTTTCCCATTTAATTGTAAACTGCACCAGAAAATTGGTGTTCATATCTAACAGAATACCTTTTTTACTTTCATTTACTACAATGAAGTTACAACAACATGAAGGAAAAGTTACAACAGACGAGGTACAGGAAATTATAATTAGTGGTCTTGCTAAACATGCTTAAATGTATTGGGTGTTAATTCCGTATTTGAAGCCTACTATATTCAATAACATCCTTTTAGGATCAGCCCTTACCACTCCCTTTTTCTATAAAACTATTCCTATTGTATTCTTCACTTGAATCCTCATTACATTATTATGACAAGATAAACTATTATATTTTTTTTATTTTCAATTTCCTGTCTTCTTATTTTCTTTATCTTGTACTTTTCATGCTTTATCTTGATTTACTGAATTCCTCCAGTTTATTTTATATCTTATATTCTTTTCATTCAATGCCACTTATGATTTATTTCTGTGGTATGCAAAGCTTTACATTATATCACAATCTCAATTATTTATGCTACAATGCTCATAATGGTCTAATAAACTGGCTAACACTTGATAAAAATTGTTTAAAAATATTATAAAAGAAAATATTATTGGTATTTGGTAACATATTGCAATGAATTGCGTAATTAATATTTCTGAAGACCTAACAAAGGAAACAATGTAACTAGAATCTATAAGGATGCTTCATATTAAAAAATAAGTTTAGAAAAGTAGAAATTGCCATTTAAAAAAAATTATCTTTATTATTTTTAAACAAATAGATTTCAATGTTTTTTTTTTATTTTTAGATTCTGTTAACAACATATCTCGTGGGACTCATGTGCAGAAAGATGATGTAATTTCCGGTTCAGAAACAGCAAGACTTGATTCCTCAGAATTGGTTTGTAAATTTTGTTTGCTTTTCACCAGCTATTTTCCTTCAGCAAAAGTGGGACCCAGACAAAGTAGGACCTTTTCTGGTTCCCAGATTGGTTCTTTATTTTAAATATATATTTTTGTGTGAAAACTTACTTATCACAGAATTATTTAAAGTGCCCTTTTTGTTAGTTTACACAATTTTTAAATTTCTTTTTGGGACAATATAAAAATAAATAAGTTCATCTCTCACCAAAAAAATTAGCTGAAATGAGCTACTCTCAATATAAATATAGTCGTAAATTTTATGATTTACTTTTTTTTAAATTGTTTTATTATTACAAAGGATTTATTGAATGATGCAGGGCTCGTCAAGATGTGAGCTGTAATAAAATTCATTTTTAAACAGACTCATACTTAATGGACTGAAAATTCCCTAATTATTTTACAAATATTTGACTAGGTCTTCACTGTAAGAACGCTTATGACTTATTAATTACACAAATACTTTTTATGTAATTTATAATTCATTAATTTAAAAGAACTTAAATACAGTAAGAATAATTATTTAATTAATAAGAATATAAATTAATATAAAATATAATGAAATCAAATATCTCTTAACATACAAAATTAATGATGTTACTAAATCGCTTTTTAAATTCTCAAAGAATAATATTAGACTCATAAATTTACTAAATCAATAAAAATGTGTAATTTTAACAATAAAATTAAATTAATTACATTTTCTTATCGTAGCTGGACCATATCTATCGGTCTGCATGTAACCTTCTTAGTTGTGTGTCACAATATAAACAAACTCATCGTCACAGAGAAATGTTGGTCCTGACATGATATTTGAAAAAATTCAATAGCTATTCACCGATCCTAGATTGGACTAACTAAAAATACACATGCATGCACCCACATACCCACCTACCCACACACCCACCTACCCACACACATATAATAAGAACAGGTGGGAGAAGAGTGCAGTGAATGCAAAAAAAAAAAAAAAA
>KZ808131.1:115062-120889 GCA_000696205.2 Oncopeltus fasciatus | reverse complement strand
ATTGTAAGACATTTTTACTCATTCTAATTTTTTCTATTTGTATATTCACTACACTCTTTCTCCCACCTGTTCTTATTTATTATATATATCACAGTCGTGAGTGTTTCATTTTCTATATACACATATATGCAGACACACTCACTCACACACACAAACACATGCAAAAACTACGCATGTACAGATGCATGCACGTACACCTAAATTCCCACTGTGTAAATATAAAATTGAAATTAGAGGGTACCATTCATTGTAGATACTTCCTACAAAAAGTTGCCTAAAAAAAGAAATCTGGCTATTTCGATGTCAGAAATGAAGAATGTGGTAATAGTAGGAACTACCCAAGAAGTTAGAAAATGCTGATTTCGAAGATTTGAGGGATGAGCATGACTCGAACGCAAATACTACTTTCTGATAAATTAAAAACAATTAATGAGAGGGAATAGAATAAAAAATCTATCTGTCCCAGCCAGGAATCGAACCTGGATCTCCTGCTATCCGGGCCGGTGCATTTACCAGTTATGCTACCAGGACGCGCTAGTTATCTCATTCAATTTCCTCTACACTAGCGAGAGCCTAACCCCCTCTGATAAATTAAGTGTGACACGAGGAGCTGTCTCCATTTTTTTAGAAATGACAAATCCAGAAAGTCAGGAAGTACTTTAAGGCAGCAGGAAGCTCGAAAAACGCCTTACCAAATGTTGCTCACCAGGTGCATAAGAAAGTAATTTCTTCATCAAATAGTGACTGGGAGTAAGAAGTGGATTTATCCCAAGTGTAAAAAATCATAGATAAATGGTGGAATTAGAATGGTGTCATCTGCTAAAAGTTCTGTTATACAGAACACTATCAACCATAGATGATCAATAATAATAAACTTTGAACAAAGAAAGAATATCAAGAAAGAGCACACAATATTATCTTGCTCTATGATAATGCCCCATCATCTGGCAAAACGGCTTAAGGAAATGAACGAGGCATTCAGTTGTGAAATTCTTTACACCTGGCTTACTCACTAGATTTAGTTCTATCTGATTATTACTTATTTGCATTGATGGGATACGCTCTAGCTGAACAGTGATTAAGAAGATATATGAAATGGCGTAGTGATTGATTTGATTCAAAGGAGGAAGAATTATTTTGGTGGGGAATCTACCAATTGCCAGTAAAATGGAAAAAATGCCTAGATAGCGAAGGACAGTACTTCGAATAAATTACTATGTATCAGTTTTACTCAATAAATGTATATGTTCTATTAAAAAATGTATGTTTTATATTTACACACAAAAAAAAACAAAACAAAAAAAAACATTAGAAATCATAAAACGAGGTGTGGCTATTAAATAACGAGACTGATGCTGCTACAGAAGAACTATGCATGTGCCAATTCTGAACGACCGACAGCTGTACAGAGGTCATCTGGTTTGATTTGACTATCGCTTAACAAATCGTGTGACTTCTGAAACTGTTAGAATTGATAAAGAAAACTTGGTGCCTAAAATTTGCACAATCGATCAAAAAGAAGCTCTTGCTTCTAGATGCCATTAGAAATGACCCGAATTTCTTGCAGAGAGTCATAACATGTGAGGAATCTTGGTTTTCACTTACAATCCCAAAACAAAATGTCAATTCATGCATTGGAAGGGTCAAACTTCAGCGAAAACTAAAAAAAGCTTGAATGAGCAAATCAAAATTCAAAGTGATGGTGATAATGTTTTTCAAAAGTCAAGAGATTGTGTACTTTTACTGTGTTCCTGAAGGTCAAACTCTTAATCAGCATTACTATCGTGAGGTGCTTGCTCAACTCTGCGAAAGAGTAAGGAAAAAATAAATCAAATTGTGGAAGAACAAATCATGGATTTATCATCAAGACAACGCGCACAATGCATTGTTAGTGCGCACAACTAATATCAGTATTAAGAAAAGAAAAAAAGAAGAAATATAAGAGAAAAATAAAAAAATGAGAGTCTAATAAATAGCTGACAATGTTTGCTCCTTCGAGTATAAGACAATATATTTGTCTTACTCAGGAGTTTAGACTCGTAGTAAAGTGCGGGGAGTAGAAGGCATTATCTGGCTAGCCTCGGTGGTGTAAAGGCTAGCATACTTGCCCGGAATGCAGGCGATCCGTGTTCGAGTCCCAGCTGTGTAGTAAGATTTTTTATTCTGTTCCCTTGCATTTATTGTATAAAAATAACTTGGGATTAAATACCACAACTAATATCAGAATATATATTAAAGATAATTTTTCTTTTTTTTTTTTTAAATTTGGTTTTTATTTAAGTAATACGTTAATTTTTATTATTGGCTTTATTTAATTTTTTTTTTTTTTTTTGAGAAATATATATTTACTTGTCTTTTTTATTTTTATTATTTATTCTTATTTTACTAATATATAAGTTTTATTTTAGTTCTAGCATTTATGCCGTTTCTTCCTCCCTAATACCATAATCAATAATTATCCACAAAGTTTAGTTAATAATCTTTATGTTAATACCCAATCCATTTTAGCCTATTTTGATTAGTTTTATGAATATTCCAACCAAAATATTTTCCATATTGTTTCTATTTATGAAACCTAGCTCAAGTCCTCTATTCTCTCCTAAGCCATTTTTCTCCTCATCATACTCTCAATGTTCCTTATTCGAGTTGACCAACTTTATGTTCACAAGAGTAAGAATGTTAATATTCTGACATTTTCCTCTCCCTCTTCTCATGTATAATTTCTGGTACATGAAATCTTTTATGGTCCAAATCCTCTTTTTTCCATATTCTTTTGTCTATAAACCTGCTTAGTTTTCAAGTAATCAAAACAATCAAATTTTTATTTCATGTGTTAAAATTATAAACTAGAAAAACTAATACATATAATTTCTCCCCACTAAAAATGAGTCAGACCTCCTCTATCAGGTTGGTCTATTTATTCTCTCTGATAGCCGCGGAGTATGTGTAACCGAACATTGAAGGGTTGGCTTAGGCGGTGAAGGACTCAGCTGAGACTGGTTCTGCTCTAACTCCTTAGGAGGCAGGGGCGCATTAGAGATGTGTAGTGAAAAAGTACTATCCATTGAAATGTCAGAAAGTTTTTGTTAGGTTAGGATGTAGATTTGATTTACTTTTTGGACTAGGGTTAATTAATCTTACTTGGTCGACATGTCGTCGCCCTATCAGTCCTTCTTCCTTACCTCTAACCATGGTCCCCTTTGCTTTGAGGTCCCTAACCCAGACAGACTCATTCTTCTTAAATCCCATATCCTCTTTGCTGGCTGCGAATTGCACTTGGGCAGCCTGACATTGCTTAACCGTTGAAACCACTACTTCCAAAAGGGTACTGAATTGGTCATGTGAATAAATTCAAACAGGTTTTTAGTTTCTTGCCAAACACTGGGACCCAACCAATTGTATAATGATCTGCATTCAGGTCCTCTTTAGAACTGGAGCTTAATAGTAAGTTTCTTGTAGCATGTTAAACTACCTGCAGCTTCTGCTGCTCCATTTATTTGTGGGTGTACCGGTGTACCTGTAATATGTTTATTCCATTTTTTTTATCAAACAGTTGAGATTTCCCTGCTGGGTAATGGCTGGAAACTAATTGCTGCGGGATACCTTAACAGGTAAATGAAAGTCTTTTATTTAGCTATGATAATGTCTGCAAAAACTTGTTTAGAATGGCTTCTAACCATTTAGAGTAAGTATCTATATTAATTAAGGAATAAGTCCCTGCAAGGGACCCACATTAATATATAGACTGTCTTACGGTTTTGGTGGCCGAACCCTTGTAATAAGTTTTAATTTCGGTGGTAAATCTTTATTGACATCTCAAATGTGCATTCAATGTCAGTGTTTGGGCCACCAAACCTTGCGAGTGACTTTATTTTGACAATGTCTAAGTGAGATCTATGAAGCTCTTTGACTACATCAGTACACATTAAATTTGGACCAAATGTGGCCTCACATGAGCACATTTTTCTCTCTATATATCTCATTATGTATCTTATAGTAACCCACGTATCTTTATTTTAGTAATCATTAGGCCAAAAGCCTGATATTAGGCCAAAAGCCTGATTTCAAAAATTTCATTACCTTAGTTAATATGGGATCTAAGTTTGTTTTCTTTAATATTCTATAAAAAAGGAAAGTAATGTCTCCTTTATTTTCAGATAGCCAATCTGACCAATTCTTTTTGATGATATGTGTACCAATTCCTAATTATAAGCAGCTAAAAATAAAGCCCAATAATTAAGGCCATTCAAAGCCATTATGGGAATCCCTTTGTTTTCCTTTAAGATATGAACCGAGGGTTGATTGTCACAGTACAATCTAAAAGGTCTACCATACAAATAGATATTATATTTTTTAAAACCCAAAAATGGTAGCAACAGCTTCTTTATCTTCACTTTTGATATGCGTTAGACTGGAAAGCTCTAAAGTTCTACAACTGTCATCCTACCAGACTACCATTCAGACAAAATGGCTAAAACTCTCACTTCTGAGGCATCTGCAGTCAGCACAAGTGGATGCTCAAGTTAGTAGTGTAAGACAGCCCGGAGAAGTTAAATCTTTTATCTTTTGTACCACATTTGAACAGTTATTGTCACAGCCCCTAGGTTGGTTCTTTTTTATTTATAATAGGAATGCAGTGGCCTTAGGAATGAATATAATTAACAAAACAGGGAAACAACTGCTGCTGAGTTGTGAACTTGGGTTCCGAGGGTTCCAAAATAGCCTGTATTTTATATTTAGTGATGTTTAGTCCTTTATGTAACCTAAACACAAATGTTCTACTGAAGTGCAAAAAAATTAATATTTACCCTGAGCTACTCTAAGCCCTAACTCCATAAATATGTCTAATAGCTGTTCAATACGACTCATGAGTTTCTCTTTATTTAGAACTCTGATTAATAAATCATCCAGAAATCACACTACTCCTTTAAGCCCTTGTGATATCAGATCCATTCTTTTCTGAAAAAGGGCCTACGCTTTAGCAACCCCTAGGTAGCCTAGTACTAGTATATTTAAACCTTTATGGGTCATAATTGTTTCCAAGTTCCTGCTTTCCGCATATAGGCATGAGAAAATCCACTTTTGAATACCATTTACAACCTTGCATTTATGTGGACAACTAGGCGATTGAAGGCAATGTTGATCAACTTCTGGGTAGGGACTTTTAGAAACATTATAATCTTCACAAATCCTAATTCTGAAGTAGAGATTCCTTTCTCTAAAATAGGTAATTGGTGTTTCCAACGAACTATAATCTAGCGGTTATAAAATAACTTCAGAGACTAACCTATCAATTTCACATTCAACTAATTTCTTCATAGCAACCCTCAACAGTAGTATAGCTTTAAAAAAAAATTTGAAAAGTCACATGAAGTTTTTAATTTTTAAATGGATTATTTCTTGATTAAAAGTGCCTTAAGAATTTGTTAACACCAAAGAGTATTTATTCTTGAAAGCATGGATTAGGCATTTATCTGAAGAATTTAAAAATACTAACCCATCATCAAATCTGAGCATAGCCAATTCCTTCCTTAATAATGGTGGATTATTTGTTTCAATTATTAATTACTGTTACCAATAAATAAATTATGATTACCTATGACATCTATTATTATTTCACCTTTTGGAGATCATTTTGAACCACTGTAAGTCATAAATGGTTATTGTAAGACATTAATCAATGGGATTTAATTTAGCCTTATATATCAATAACAGAGCCAGCATCCTCCAAGAACCTCACCAGATTCCCACTGACTGACTAGTACCACAATGTCGTACTCATCTGTAACTGGTGTAACACTGAACACTCCCTAGTAGGTCCCTAGTA
>KZ808131.1:105062-110062 GCA_000696205.2 Oncopeltus fasciatus | reverse complement strand
AACTCAACAAAAAATGTGTTCCCTAGTCTAATCTAAAAGTCTATAGTTTTGCTGAGAACAGTGAATCTGACTGACTGCCCCACTCCAGAGAATTATTTTTTAATGCAAAGTTTGACTAGCGCATAGAACTGTCAGACTTTTCTCCAAGTTTTCCACTTGTGAAAGACAAAAGGGTGTTATTGGTTAATTGCCTTATTTTCCTTTGCCCAAGAAAGACTACCTCATGACCCCAAGTATTAAATCACTAACTCCCTTTCTTGCTGTTTCATGCACACATACTCCTCTGTTTTTTTTTGGAGGGCAGTCAGTTGTTGCCTGTTCCTTGCTGCAGAAGATGCATTTCCTTGGAAGATTTCAATAGAAACATTTCAGGCTAAATAAAAATTTACTGGGTTAAAAGTTGTATTACTCAATTTTTTTAATGTAAAAAAAAAAAAAAATTATAGGTTTACTTCTAAAACAGCATGAGTGTGTCAATGTTCTGGATTATTTGTCAAAGGGGATGGGATTAGTGCAGACAGAACTGGATCAAACTAGCCAATTTACTAAGTTCCATTAATTTAGGGTTTTCTGTTAAAATTTGGGGAAAATATTGGAATTTTCTCAACAAATATTATCTTAATTTAACATATTATTAATGTAAATGGGATTGGTATTAATCTGCCCTAAATTAGCCTTTTATTAATGAAGGATTCTGAGGCCAAAACAGTCTATTGTTTTAAATCAGGTGGGTTATATTTTCCCAGTTATGAAAGCGTTAGTGTCAGGATTCTTGATGCTGCCTTGTAATTTTTTTATTCAAATAATTCTTTATAGGCCAATTATTGCATATTACATAATGCATGTGTGAGTATTTAATCAAAAGTCTTTAAGGTGAGTATTTAGGCAAAAGTCTATTATTGTTTGTATTTCTAGCTATTTATTTAATTATTAATGAGTCTAAGATTATTCAGAGTGGCTGTTAAAGGGGTATTGGAAAAATAGGCAGTTAAGCAAAAGATAGGGAAAAAGGAGCTAGAATAAGAATGATACAAATTTGATAAGGCATAGTTATGTTTTTATTTTTGGTGTTTGTTTTAGCTCTTATGCTGGTTTATATTCTAAATCAAATTGGCTTTTAAGAATAAAATTATCCTCATTTTAATTTGGTGTAATTATTTTTATCCAGGCTTAATGAAACCATTAAAAATGTATCACCTGACATCTTTCTGTTCTCAACTCATTTTTGGATAAAGCCATAATTTGAAGCTCAAAGTCTTAGTTATATATATATTTTTTCTTTTCTTTTTTTTAAAGAATCATTATGGTGAAGAAAATGGATTATCTACTGAAGGAGTTAGTGAAACATCGAATATAGTGGAGGATATTAATGATTTAATTGAAAAAATTGTTACTTATAAGTGTAAGCTATGTTCTTTCAAGAGCTCTGACAAAGGATCTCTTTCAACACACCTCACACTTATCCATTTTAAGGTAAGTTATTTTCAACTAATTCAGTCCTATTTTGTATTGTTTATTATCAGTATCTCCCCACTATTATAAAACCTAATGTGTTTACACTTATTGGACTACCTGCTAAAAGAAACTCTCTGTTGATAATAATGTTATTATTAAATATGTCTTTTCAATTATTGAAAATTATTAAAAAATACTAATTAGAATTAAGTAAAAAGGAATTGTGTGTGAACACATGCACTAACATAAATTAATCATAATTAACTATTGGTTAAGATTAATTTTTTACATTTTTATTTTATTAGAGATGAAATCATTACAAATATAGCTGGAAAGGTAAGTAGATATGGCAGATTCCAAATAAAGACAAAACACAGTCTTTTTAAGACTTTAGACTTTTAGAGTTTAAGAATAATACAGGAGAATTACAAATGGACTATTTTATCATTATATAAAGTTATAAAGAATTATTTTATATTAAGTAAGAAACCAATAAACAAGAAAATGTCCTTTCAAATAAAAAAAAGTTACAAAAGCAAAATACTTTCTTTTTATTGTAGTACAAATTATTATAACAAATGATGTATTACAAAAAAAAAAAAAGTATATCTTAATACTGAAGGGCACTTACCACTTAAATACATTTGGCACTGATCACTAATCTCACAGTCTATAGTTATGCTGAGAACAGTCTGACTGCCCTACTCCAGGCTATTATTTTTTTAATGAAAATTTGGACTGGTGCAGGAAACTATCAGACTATAATTTTTTTCCAGATTGATATGTAAAAGTGCCTCACTCACTATTTGCTAATTGCTTCATCTGTGATTTCAACTTAGTAATAATATTGTATCCACTGCTGAACTTAAGGATATGGAATTTGACTACACCAATTTGATGAATTTGAATCCATATTTTGTCATGTAAAGGCTTCTGTTTCCAAGAATTCTCTATAACCAAGATGATATCCTTCATCTGTTTCCGATGAAGTGCCTTGTCTAATCAAGCATGGAATCAGGCTTATGAATGAAAATTGGGAAAGATTTTCAAACTCTTGTGTTCAACATAACATGGGAATTAGAGCTATATTGGCCCCACTTAAATTATGCCACAAGTCTTCATGGTATCCCATCCTAATAATAGAAATCGTGATCAATCATATGGAATCCATAGTTGAAGTTCCATTGAAACAGACATGGAAAGACATCATCATTCGGTTTAAGGGGAGTTCAAGCTTTTGATTCTGGCATTGAATATTTAATATTTCTACGAGGGATTGATACTTTACATAACTAAGCTGAAGCGCTCCAGTTGAGGGAAGAGATTGATGCCAAATCTTTTGATCCTCCTTCCAAGGTCAATGCTGCTTGTCAGGATGCCAAAGGAATATTTATGAGCTAACTAGGTTGTTATTAGAACCAATTAAAATAGTTTAAAACTTTAAAAACCAATTTAATGGATGTCCAAAGAAACTTTAGATGAGATGGAAAGAGAAGAGCTGCAATGCAAGTACTAAATACTTCTTGATCTCAACAGCTGAAAAGTAAAGTCCTTGAAGATCAAAATATTGGAATTAAAATCAGTGACAAAAGTCTGTCGATGTAGGCGGAGAAGTTAGCTGGAAATCTAGAAAAATTCATAAAATAGAGGATGCAAAGGAATAGTATAAGATCAAATATTATCCAGTAAGAAGCAGTTCAATTAAAAAAGAGGCTTGTGAAAGTAGAAGAGTGTGGCAAATTCACAACATTGGACAAGTGGTGGTACAAAAACTTTCAGACAGTACTGTTCTGAGAAAGTGATGATTCTACTATCAATAATTTCTGCTCTTAGGCATGCACAAATTGTGGTGTAACGTGTATGTTTCCCCCTGTGATCAAAATAAGATAAGTTAAGAAAAGATTGTGCAAGTTAGCATCTTTAAGAAATTTGATTAGGTGATCTATTGTGTTTGGATTGTTCCCTAATATATTTTTAGGTGTGAAAGTATTTTAGCTTAATTATCAAGGTTAAATAAGAGAGTATAAGTCACCAATTTTGGTTATAGTTCTACCCTCAAAATAAATGAGTGTAATAAGAGGCTTATAATTTCTTTCCATTATTTTTAACTTCATTATTTGTCATGTGCCATTTCAAAAACATTCATGCCCCATTAGTCACCTTAAGATTGTTCTTATGATATATTTTTTGTGACCCTAACTACTAGCTGCCAAAAATATTACCAACATTTATCTTTGTGTGTGTGGAAGCATGCATGCATACATCTGTCTGTCAACCTTCTATAGGCTAAAGTTTTCAGTTTTTTGTAGTGAAATTTGTCATTTAGTTGTTGAATGCAAAATCAAAGGCTAAATTCGTTATTGAGCACTCGGATCAATAGAAGTAGGAGATTTCCTTCAATGTCAATTGCTCGTTAAAACAATTTTTCAATACAGCGGACATATTATTTAGTTTAAAGTGAGTTATATAACTGAGGAATTTGCTTTGTTTACTTTTTGAAATAGAATTGACATACTTATTGTTAGTGTCTGGGATGGATTTTATCACCTATTCTTTATCACACATGCCTTATGATTATGAGTTAACTACCAATGAATATGCCATTAAAAATAAAATTACTTTGCCGAAACTTCATCTTAATGATAATTATTTGCTTTATGTAGAGGAGCCATCTCTATTAGAAAACATAAATAAAATGTTTTCCAACCATAGCTAAATTAATGTAGGATAATGACATTAAAATGTAGATTCCTACAATTGTTAACTTACTAGATGTTGATATTTATTAATTTCTAGTGCAAGGGAAAATAATAAAAAATCTAACTGTCCCAGCCAGGACTCGAACCTGGATCTCCTGCAATCCGGGCCGGTGCATTTACCAATTATGCTACCGGGAGCAGTTTGATAAGTTATTAAATTCCCCGCACTAGTGTCGAGAGTCTATCATCCGAGGTCGACGAATAATTCGTCTTATGCTGGGAGAAGCTGACATTGTCAAGCTGTTTAAATGACTCTCGTTATTTACTTTTAAATTTTAATTTTATAAATATTATTTTTTTGTGGTATTTAATCCCATGTAAATTTTACTAATTTCTAGTGCAAGGGAATAGAATAAAATCTAACTGTACCAGCCAGGACTCGAACCTGGATCTCCTGCTATCTGGGCCGGTGCATTTACCAATTATGCTACCGAGACAAGTCTGATAAGTTATTAAGTTCCCCGCACTAGTGTCGAGAGTCTAACCTCCGAGGCCGACGAATATATCGTCTTATGCTCGGAGGAGCTGTT
The DNA here is from genome assembly GCA_000696205.2 of Oncopeltus fasciatus. NCBI lineage: Eukaryota > Metazoa > Arthropoda > Insecta > Hemiptera > Lygaeidae > Oncopeltus > Oncopeltus fasciatus. The sequence goes on along the minus strand of KZ808131.1, from coordinate 105,318 downwards.
TAAATGACTCTCGTTATTTACTTTTAAATTTTAATTTAAACTAGGCTGTAAGCTGTTTATTTAAAACTTATATTTCAACAACAGCCAAGGAACAGTAGGCTCGAGAAGGAAACAAAATTTATAGATTTGTTTATTCGCGACACAAGGTGTATTACCCTCCTGATTGTTTTCGCTAAATTTCAATTACCTACCAGTTACATGCAAACTTACCCTGGAATGTAATGTAAAATTTTTTTTTTTTTTTTTTTTTTTTTTT
>KZ808131.1:70229-86320 GCA_000696205.2 Oncopeltus fasciatus | reverse complement strand
TTTTTTTTTTTTTTTTTTTTTTTTTTTTTTTTTTTTTTTTTTTTTTTTTTTTTTTTTTTTTTTTTTTTTTTTTTTTTTTTTTTTTTTTTTTTTTTTTTTGTAAATAATAATAATAAAGCAAATATAATTATTTTCTTTTTGATACTTGTAATTTTAATTTTCTAGAATGAACATGCATGATGATTAGTAAAGCAAAAATATATTTTAAAGATAATATCTCATATAACTCACACAAGCTCACACTTACAAACACACTCTCATCAAATAAGGGGTATTTTAATAGATTTGCAATACAGCTTTATTCATTTATTTTTTCAATCTAATTTCTATCTCTTTAATACAATTCTCTATTCATCAAAATCAGTCCTTAAACTAGATCTTCCGAGTTTCTTCTGTGAGGCATATTTGTTGTACCCGAGCCTCAAAATGTCCTAATCACTAAAAAAAAAAGAAAGAAAAGCCATTGATTGAGTACCATGTGTGTACTTTGTACAGAATATATTAAACATTTTTAAATAGNATAGAGTTAGAGATGGTATGTTTAGGTGACCAACTCAAGCATTTATCATTAAGAAATACTTGACATGATAATGCTAAATATTTCTCTAATTATATGGTCAGTTATTGATCAGTTACTTATATATAAACTAATATTGATGCACTGGTATATAAGCCTTATGGAGCTGATTAATTTTCTTTTGACAACCTTGAAGGTGTTATTTCTTCGTCCTTAAAGTAACTCTTGAGGAGATCCCTGCCTTCTTTTAACTCATCCTTGTTATGTTATGTATCTTCATACTGTTATAATTCATTATATCTTAGTTGTATCTGTATTGGTACATGTAAAATTTTAATAGGGGTTGACTACTCAGTGCATACTTATTGTTTTAATAATTGTATTTTATGTTGTTCTAGTTGTATTCAAACTAAAGTTTTGTTTTCTTATTCATGGGCTTTGGAGAGCTGTATTTTTTGAGTTAGTAAGGTTTTTTTATTTGCAACCTTTACAAATAAATACACCTGAATCAATGATTAAAATGTTGGTCTGATTGTATGGTTGCAGAGCCTGACTCTTTCAATAAAACTTAAAGTTGGATTAATAATTGATAGGTCCATTTCCTCTGGGTCTGAATAAAAAATGCCACCAAATTTTATCGTGTTCCTCTGTGCACTACGAGTGTAGTGGATGAATGTGGAGCCTCTGGAGGAAACTCCAGCCTCTATGTGTTGGGATCCTGTCCACACAGCGTGCTTCTCACCACTCCCTAAAATTCCACTGTAAAGTGCCAAATTATCAAGCTTCTGGAGGAAGTGTACTGTCACAAAGAAGTCTACTGTATTGCCAAAGATGGTACCCCAAGGTACGCTGATATAGTGGCTTTTTTAAAGAATGAGAAGACAACATTTATTCTTGAACATATCTACAAGATTTTTAAAAAATGCCAATAACCACGTCCAAGTTAGTATGTAAAAGAAGAGTATATACAACGGATTCATTCTGCATTCTGTTTCAATTTCTTGTACGGCGAAAGAAACCATATGAGCCGTGGTTTGGCATATGGGATTCAATATTCAGAGACTTAGTGCATAATAGGAGTGAACTAAACAAATCCTGTTTGTGAAGCTAAGAATTTGACTGGGAATGCTAGAATGATAATATCCGTGGAAGATGAATTATCCCTATATATTTAATATCATCTTTTTTTTCTTTTAACTAATAGTTAGTTAATCCATCACTAATAATGGATTAGTTATTAACTAACTAATAACTTTGCTGTGTTTCTAGCATTTCTGTGTAGCCAGGCAGTCCCACTTATATACTACATTATTGCAAATAAAGTGTTCCTCCCTGTCATACCATTTACACAGAAAGTATTTTTTAAATTTGGGAAAGGAGAATAAATTATCATTTCTAAAGTTCAATTTTATAATTTTAATAATTTTACAAAAATAAGAATACACTTAAAATAATTCATTATTATTTATAATTCTATTATTTTAATTGAAAGAAAAACAATTAAATATGTTACTATTGGTTTTGAATGAATAAAAAAAAGTTTTTTTTTCAAAAATTTCTAAAATGATTTTCAATATAATGTTTACTGAATGGTGGTCTACAATACACTATTTATTAAAAAAAAAATTCTTTCATTCAATAACCTCATCATATAAAATTCAAGTCTAGTCTTATACAGTCAGATCTATATAGTAAATGAAACAGTCAAATAAAAGTTTCTTATGAACAACATCATTTCACTAGATCTTCTTAATAAGAAAAAAGAATAATTATTTCCTTTAAAAAAATAAAAAAAAAGGGGGCAAAAATTATCAACTTATTTTTGTGAAATCTTATTTTGTAAGAATAACGAATGAAATAAAATTATTTAGATCATTTTTTTGTGTGTTATAATTTAATTAATTGTGTCTAAGAATTTTGCTTTGTTTCTTATAAATTACTAATGATATATTAAACATTTTTAAATAGAACTATTTTCCTTTTGTAGGTGGGAAACACTTATTTGAATTTTATGTAAAAGCTTTAAAAGTAAATAAGAAAACTAAAACAAGGAAAAAACATCTAGAACTCATAGCAAGGAGATTGGAGTGAAGTTGGTTGGTTTTTGATTTTTTATTGGCAACAAACATCTCAGGTCATCGTTGCCGAGGATTTAGTTTTCATTAATTCAATTAAAAAAATGTTTTTCTTTTTCCCAATCATATGCATATATATAGATATAAACATCATTATATTACAAAAAAAATTAAATATGACTTGGTTACGCCATGTTTTACTAAATTTCAATTTTTTTTTTCCCCCTTTTAATCTATTTTGTTTAGTAAGTTTGTTCAGATTTCTACACAGTGATAATACATGTGTATGTATAAACACTGGCATACATACACATTGACATAAAGTGTTATTTTATTTGCATTTGGTACAGATTTTCAGTTTATTTAAATATATTTAAAGTCATCTGTTTTGCTAAATTTTTTAATAAATGGATACCTCACGTAGGAAGATGAGAACTTTCTCCAGGGATGGGCTTTGTCTTCCATTATTGTTTTCATAGTTGTTGGTATTCCCATTTGGTTTAATTTTGCTTTGTATTTCTTACAGGTGGTGAAGATATGCTCTATGCTGATGGGTATGTTGTATACCTCACATATTGGTGGCTGTTTTTTAGTGATGAGGTGCCCATGGGTTAGACGGGAATGACCAATTCGTATTCTTGTTCAAATCACCTCTTCTCTTCTGTTTTCCTTATTGGAGGAGTCCCAAGCGACAATGTCTGTCTTGATTTCCCGTAACTTATCTGGGGCTTCATTCTACATTGCAGTCCAGTTTTGATGAATTAATTTATTTAGTGGATAGAACAGCTCTTGTGGCGAGATGTAACAGTTGGTTAATTCTATTAGTTCATGGGCTTCTTTTGCTGCTAAGTCTACTTTATCATTTCCAGTGATTCCAGTGTGACTTGTTACCCACAGAAGCACTACTTTTTGTGAATGTCTTTTAGTTCAGCAATGTACTGTTGAATTTTGTTAACTATTGGATTATTTGTATCTGGATTGGTAATAGCTCTGATGGAGCTAAGGGAGTCAGTGAATATTAATATTATTGTCTCAGTAGCATGGAAATATGGTGGAGGAATGTTTGTATAGCAGAGAATTTGGCTGAGTAGACACTATTAATCAAAATAAATAAGTTTATTTATTTTGAATTTCAGGGTGGTCTTATCTGAGTATATTGCAAAAGCGGTTGAGTTATCTGTCTTGGAGCCATCTGTGTAGTAAATTTTTTGATTTTTTGATTTTGATTGCTGGTTCGTATTGAAGTGGAATGTTGTTCAATAGTAGAGGTGGATTGTTAATAGGTTGACGCTTTCTGTGGAATAGTATGCACTTTGTTTTATCTGTAGAAAATTGAAAGCCTGTTAGTCTTGACCATTCTTGCAGCCGATTTAGGATGGTCTGTAGCTGCCTTCTGATAAAGTCTATGCTGTAAGACCTTCATAAGATGCTGAAGTCATCGACAAAAAGGAATCCTTTAACATTTTTTGTCAAGACATCAGTGATGTTATTCATGGCTATTAGAAAAAGTGTTGTGCTCAGAACACATCCCCGAGGAATCCCAATATCTTGGGGGTACCAATTGGATGTTGTGTTGCCAATCAGCACTTTGAATTTTTTGGGTTTTAGAAAGTTTGAGATAAATTTTATTAGGTTTCCTCTAATTCCCCAGCTGTTGAGGCTTTTGAGAATGGGGTATCTCCAGGCAGTATCAAAAGCTTTTTTAATATCAAAGAATACTCCAATTGCTATTTGTTTATTAATGAACGTGTTCTGAATTTCTGTCTCAAGTCTGAGTAAGTTATCTATGGTTGATCTCTTTTTCCTGAAGCCACATTGTAGTCTATTTAGGAGTTCATTTTCTTCCAGGAACCAAAGTAAGCGCTTGTTTACCATTTGTTCTAGGATATTGGATAAGCAACTGGTTAATGAAATAGGGCGATAGTTGGAGGGATTAGTTCTGTCTTTTCTGGGTTTAGGAATTGGTATCATAAAGGAGGTTGACCATTCTTTTGGTATTTTGCTTGTGGCGAAGATGTTATTGTAAAACAGGAGAAGAGACTGTAGTTCCCTTTCCGGAAGGTGCTTAACCATATCGTATGCAATTCCATCAGGTCCTGGGGTTTAGCTTTTGAGTTTTTTTTAGTGCGATTTTAAGTTCTTCTCTTGAGAAAGGACTGTTGTAGGCTTTTTCTTCTGTTGAGTCGAAGCATAGCGAGGACAACTCACAATTCTGTTTATGGTTAAGGAAGTCACATGTGTAATGGTCTTCGGTTATCGAAATTGCTCAATTTGACTTCTTTGGAATAATTTTCCCAATTGGCTTTATCTAAAACCCATCGTCTTCGTTGGGTTAGTTTAGGGGTTTCCCCAAAGAACGTTGTTAGGACTGGGAAGTGATCACATTCATACTAGTCAGGGATGACATCCCACATGGTGTAGGGTAATAATGAAGCAGAACATATGGTTAAATTTATGTGGGATGGTGTTCCGTAGCCTGAATGGATGAAGGTTGGTTCACTTGTATTAAGTATATGGAGACTGAGGTCAGAATTTATTTTTTCAAGGGAGGTCCCTCTGAGATTTGCTTTTGCTGAACTCCATGCTGGGTATTGAGTATTGAAGTCACCCATTATTATAAGAGGTTTTGGAATTTGATTTAGAAGTTGAAAAACATCTTGATTGTTTATTTGCTCATCGGGTGATAGATAATGCTTTATCTAATGGCAGTATATTCTAGAGCAGTAGTGGAAAGTAATATGCTCATAAGTTAAAGAAAATATTTTTTTTATATCACTATAATTAGCTTTTTAAAGCCTTATTAATGTTTCAGTGAGTTAGTTACATGTTTAGAGGCCAAAAATTTAACATCAATTTATACTGGACGATGATTATTGTCTATGGGTGCTAGAGGATCTATTGGTTCGGAAATATCCAAGACTTCATCATATAAAAAATCAAGACTTATTTATTTACCACATCCCATTTGGTGTATGAGTACATCAATAGCTAAGGTTTGGTAAGCAGGAAGTTTATAAAAAAGTCTTGTATTAAAAAATTCAAAAGAATTAATTATTTAATGCCAACATTTTGACATTTAACAGCATTAAAGAATAAATTTTTAAGAATTTTTTTTTTAATGTATTGGCCTGGGCTGATGCCATGTTCATCAGCTCTGAAGATGGCTAGCTCTTTAAGTCAGAATATTGGCATTAAAAAATAAATTCTTGTGGAATTTTTAATGCTAGATTTTTTAAAAACTATTGATGTACTCATATTCAATAATATTCTATTTTAATTTTACATGGATTTATCTTATGTTGGCCCAATGCTTGTAGTTGTATCTTAGTTGAAGAATATTTTTCATATAAATAAATATATATGATAAATAAATATTATATATACTTTGCTGTTAATTATTGAAGCAACTCCTATGTATATCATCACCTATAATAATAGTAATATGAGGTTTCCTCTTATTGTCATGATATAAATTAACTTGCTCAAGATTTTCAGCATATTGATCAGTCAGAAAGTTTCTTAAGCTAAGAGTTAAAATTATATTTACATTTAAACCAAAGTGCTTCATTTAAATTATGAACTTATAAGTTTTGTAATTGTTTGCTCTGATATAGAGAAGAAAGAGAAAAGAACAAGACCAGGCACAATGGCCTATATCATGGTTTGTTTTAACAGATATTTATGTTATAGCCAAATGATTTTAGCAAATCCCAAATGAATGTAGCTATTAAGATTGTTCTCATAATAATTTTTTTTTAATAGATTTTCTCTGAACCTACCTACTAGACACCATAAATGGTACTTAAAAAATGAATATAAATATGGAGGAGGAGAAAGTCGGGGTTCGGTGAAAGGTTTATTTTATTAATAAATAAAAACTAATTGGTCAACCAATACGTTTTTTTTGCCAATATTTTGGCCTGAATTTCAGGCCTTCTTCAGGGCTGTCTAACAAACATATAACCAAAAGTAAGTGTGCGTGCGTGTGTGTGTGTGTGTTTATATATAAAAAATTGTAATTACATAATTGAATAGGTTGTTCTTTTACTTATTTGGTCATAATTATTTTTTTCATTTGTGTTGTTTTTTGTTTGTTACACGGCCCTGAAGAAGGCCTGAAATTCAGGCCAAAAGGTTGGCAAAAATAAAACCATATTGGCTCACCAATTTGTTTTATTTAGTAATAAACCTTTAACCAAACCCCGACTATCTCCACCTGATTAACAGCGGTCAACCAACATCCTATAGTAGTTAATAAAGGGTGTCCCAAAATTAATGCAAGATTTGAATTTAATAGAAAACATACTTTTTTAGTATTTTTATTGTTATTTTTTATTGAATAATAAAGTACATAAGATAGGATTATTTATGGAATCACATATCGGGCAAATGTGTTTGCCACAGAGCCCATGAAACAATTCAATTACTGCATGAGACATTTCCAGGTCATGTACTCTCTCCTCTCAGTGATCAGAATTAGCCACCTATATAGTGTAATTTTACTTTTACTCAATTCGATTTCTTTTTATAGAGTTGTTTGTAATCACAGGTCTATTTCATCTTACCCTCAACCTCCCGTACATTAAAGGAGGAGATCCAATGCTGCATCAACCAAATTCAGTCACATTATGCGCAGTGGTCATGGTAAATTTTGACAAATGAATACGCATGTTCATGCAAAGCTGTGGAGGCCATATGTCCGATGTGTTATTCCCTAAATAACCCTATCCTATGTACTTTATGATTCAATAAAAAACAACAATAAAAATACTAAAAACTGTACTTTCTTTTTAATTCAAATCTTGCGTTAATTTTAGGACACCCTATATAAGTATGATTGTTGTGTGTGTCAACAATCTACAGACCACTGATTTCAGTTTTCTATAATGCAATTTTGCATGGTGATTTTAAATCCAAAACTAAAGGCTAAAATCATTATTGAGTGAAAATGGACTGATAGAAGTGGTTTGAATAAACATATATAGATATATATATACTTTATGCCGGTGTAATATTTGCAAGCTGGTGTAATATTTAGTTTAGAGTAATGCAACCCAAGACAGATATATATCTTAATAAAATACATATTGTAGTAGTTATACATTGGAATTGAATAAATAGAATTGGGAGTTTACCCAAGCCATACATTTTTAATTATACAGCCTAGAAGCCAAAATTAGTTGATTTAGTAATACACTGCCGGACAAAATTAAAGAATTACTAAACTGTATAGGGTATTTTTGTAAATATTCTTTTTTCTTTGGAAGTCACACTTTATTATAAGGGTAATAAATAATAAAAAATTCTTTTCTAGAAATTTTTAATAGGAAAACAAATCAAAAATAAAAATGTCCTACAGTCTCAAAATGAAAAAGTAAATCTTTGAAATGAAATGAAATAACAAAACTGAATAAAAAGGAAGAATTCGAGGAAAACGATCAATAATTGGTATTCCCACTCTAGCTCTGATAATTGCTTCCATTCTCCTGCCCATTCCAGCGACCAGGGCTCTTACATGTTGTTCTGGGATGTTGTTCCACTCTTCCACTAACATTTCCCTTAAATCTGCCAAATTTTGTGGGTCTCGGGTGCGGACACGTCTTCCAAGCATGTCCCATACATGCTCTATTGGGTTCATATCTGGACTTCTGGGTGGCCAAACCAAAACGTCAATTTCTTCTTATCTGAGGAAATTTTGCACTGATGATTATCGTGCATAAAAATAAAGTTACCTGCAATATTTCTGGCGAAAGGTATTACATGTGGCTCAAGTACCTCCCTAATGTACCTGTCAGCAGTTATAGAGCCATGGTTCACAAGAACCAACTCTGTACGGGAGTTTAAATTTATGCCCCCCCACACCATCACTGACCCACCACCAAACGCAACCCTTGGAGAAAAAGTGCATGGAGCATACCTCTCTCCCTTCCTTCGCCATACCTTTTCCCGTCCATCTGGAGATCGGAGACAGAATCTTGACTCATCGCTGAATAATACGAGGCTCCAATCTTCCTAAGTCCAGTTTAGGTGCTCCCGAGCAAACCTCAAGCGCTCAACCCGGTGTTTCCTGGAGAGAAGAGGTCCAGTAGCTGAAGGATGGGAGGTCTATTCATAATCGTTGAGTCGTCTTCTCACGGTTCGCTCTGAAATTTGCACATTCCTGAACCTCTGGAGGAGACCACGGAGACTGTTACCTGTTGATTGGCGATCCCGAAGAGCATGCAGTTGCAAAAATCTCTTGTCATGGTGGGAAGTTGACCTCGGACGGTCTTGTCCGACTCTTCTTGTATGCCCTCCAGTTCGACGTAAGTCTCTTAAATGTTAGAAAATCTTCAATAAGATGAATCTTTGCTAACAACTAACCATTTACCGATAGGAAGAAAGAAAAGAAGTGGATTAACTGACCCTTTTCTTCATAAACGGGTGGGAATATGAACAGGTATAGGATTAACTGGATAAGATACAACACAAAGTCCAGTCTGGGGCAATGGAATTTCTATTTTTATCTCTTATGTAATAATAATATAAGTATTTGTAAGTGATCCTTTAATTTTGTCCGGCAATGTAATTCAGTGTCTTGTTGAAATAAATACTTTATTATTTATTATTACATATGTTGAAAAAGAGCAAAATAAAAATATTTTCATCTAGCTCCGCTACATCTCTTCTATGAAAAAAAAAAGAAAAATTCATCCAGGTGAAAAGCAATCAGGCTTCCTGATAGCCCTTCCAAATATATATAGGCATTTTTTTCAGGTCTTGGTTTCTGATGATCTTTTACCCAAATTAAAATTTTGGTCACAAAAAATTAACAATTTGTGTTTTTGTTTCTGTTTATGTGACTCAAAAATTGAACTCTTTTAGAAATTAGGAACTTTTTATAGTAAGTAGAAAATGAGACTCTGAATAAAATAAAATTTTCTCTTATCAAAATATAACTTCTGCAGAGACTTTATTCTATTATAACCTAAGTTTATAATTTTAAAGGTTTGGTCATTTGAGGTTCAAGTTTGTCATGATTTTTCTTAAAATTAAAAGTTCTCATGGACAGTATCGAAACTCTGTGCGAGAAGGCTATCACTATCGTCTGCATTCTTTCTTCATGAGTTTTACAGCTACCTGGTGTATATAACATTGTGAACATGCACCTATATTTTGTCTAGCATATTTGAGCAACTATTATTTACACTTAAAGGATTATGTGACCCAAAATTAAGAATAGTGAACTTGTTCACGTAGGCTTCGTCGGTCGTCAGATGTATTTACCATTTCATCTTCCGGGTTGGACCGAGTCAAATTGTTCTTTTTTGCCGAGCTTTCGCACATCATGTGATGGCTTCTTCAGGGCTGAAAAGAGAATGAGAGTTGTAAAGAGAGATTTTTAAAAATCCAGATGGTATATATTTACCATGTTTTATACACCAGGTGGTGTATAATCCCGGCGCGGTCTTGTCCTTGGGCGAAGTCTGCCTTCCCATTGGTTGATACTGTGTTCTGGTGGCTGGTCTCTGGAGTAGTCAGGTAGCTGGTCACTGATTGGTTGGATCCTCTTGTCAATTAGCGCTGGTTTCCAGTTTTTGCTCAATCTGTATCCGTCTTCTCTGTTGATATTTTTCGGATTCTTGGTTATTTCGATGGCTTCTCTGATGGTTCGTCGATAGTAGTTGCTTTCCCGGGCCAGTATTGAGGCGTCTTCGAATTTGATGTGGTGGCAGGTGTTGGCGAAGTGTTCTGCTAGAGCTGACCTTTCTGTGCGTCCGTGTTTGATGTCTGCGATGTGTTCTTTGAGACGTGTGTCTATCGTCCTTCCGGTTTCACCGATGTAAGAAGTTCCGCAGGAGCAGGGAATCTTGTAAATTCCTGGAGTCCGAAGTCCAAGTTTATCCTTAGGTTTCGGAAGGATGTCTGTTATTTTTCTGTCCGTGTTGAATGTTGTTCTTATTTTGTGATTTTTTAGTATTCGGGCGATCTTCTCTGTTGTCCCTTTGACGTATGGGATGGTCACTTGTCCTTGGAATTCTTCGGCTTCTCGTTCTTCCTTGTTGCGCTGCATATTTCTCTTTCTCTGGATCTTGTCTATAGTGTTGCGGTCGTAGCCATTCTTCATGAAGGCGGTCTTCAAGTGTCTTCTTTCTTTCGGTAGTTGGGCTGGTTCTGAGAGTATCTCCGCTCTGTTGAGTAGAGTGTTGATGACTCCTTCCTTCTGAGCCGGGTGGTGGTGGGAAGTGGCATGTAGGTATCTGTCTGTATGCGTGGGTTTCCTGTAGATTGAATGGCTCAAGAGGTGATCCTTTTTTGTTACGAGTACGTCCAGGAACGGTAGTCTTCCTTCTTCTTCGAGTTCCATGGTGAACTGGATGTTCTTGTGCATGTTGTTCAAGTGTTGAAGGAACCCTTCCAGCGAGTCTCGGCCGTGTCTCCAGATGACAAACGTATCGTCGACGTATCGATACCAGCAGACCGGTGCTTGTGGTGCAGATTCGAGAGCTCTCCGTTCGAAGTCTTCCATGTACAGGTTAGCTGCAAGTGGACTTAGTGGTGATCCCATGGGTGCTCCTTCAAGTTGTGAGTAGTATTTGCCGTTATAGAGGAAGTAGGTCGATTGGAGACTTAACTTGGCCAGACTAAATTCTTCTTCCGTGAGGAGGTTTTTCATCAGGTTCAGAGTTTCTTCAATGGGGACCTTGGTGAAGAGGGACTTTACGTCGAAGCTAACGAGGATGTCATGTACTTCGATTCTGATGTCTTGAAGAATGTTGACGAAGTGTTTGGAGTTTCTAATATGGTGTTTAGTGTTACCGACGTGAGGCTTCAGTTTCTTTGCGATGTATTTCGCTACGTAGTATGTTGGTGAGCCGATAGTCGAGACGATGGGCCTCATGGGTATGCCTTCTTTGTGTATTTTTGGCAGTCCGTAGAGTCTTGGTGGGACGGGGTCTGATATCTTGAGTGACTTCTTCTTTACCTGTTCGTCGTTGTTTGAGTTGATTATGGAGATGACCTGCTGGTTAATGGTTTTTGTAGGATCTTTCTCAAGTTTCTTGTAGGTGTCGTCATCGAGGAGTGCTTGCATCTTTTTCAGGTAGTCTTCTTTCTTCATGATAACGGTGGCGTTGCCCTTATCTGCCGGGGTGATGACCAGGTCCTCACGTTTTTTCAGGTCGTTTAGTGCTTTGTATTCTTCTTTGTTGAGGTTCGGTTTGGGTGGCTTGGCCTTCCTTAGAGCATGGCTGACGTCTTGACGGATTGTTTCAGCTGCTTCTGGTTCAAGGTTCATGATACAGGTTTCGACGCTTGTTATAATTTTCTCTGTAGGAATCCGGCGTGGGGCGATGGCGTAGTTGAAGCCTTTCTGTAGAACTTGAAGTGTCTCTCTGGGAAATTTTTCATTGGTGAGGTTAACAACAGTTTTCTTTAGAGAGTCTTCACATATGTTGTTGATTTTTAAAAATCTCTCTTTACAACTCTCATTCTCTTTTCAGCCCTGAAGAAGCCATCACATGATGTGCGAAAGCTCGGCAAAAAAGAACAATTTGACTCGGTCCAACCCGGAAGATGAAATGGTAAATAGTGAACTTACTATCATTCATGTAAACAATTGTTTAATTAAAAGGAAGAAAATGCATTCTAAATTGCTGCAATTTGAAGCCTGAAAGCTGGGCAAAAGGTTTTGAATTACGATCTGTATAAAGGGGTATAATCTGCCTGTAAAATAAATCTAAAGATATTGAGACAAATATTGAGAGAAGTTTTTCTTACCAATAGAAAAATTTTTGATTTGTGCATATCTCTACTCAACTTTGCTTAAAGTGCAGGAGACATATTGTGCTGGAGCCCATCCTTCGCTAGTCTTTTATTCCAAAGCTGTTTCAGGTCTATAGCGTGAAGCATCAATATTGGCCTGTGATTCTTACTTTAGGTTAAAACTTAAAGAGACACTGATAGAATCATATGAGTAACTTGATTGTTTTAAAACATTGGCCATGTTAAGGTGGTGAAACATGAATAGACAATTTTGGAATACATTTCACTAAATAATTCATAAGGCCTAAAAATGGATGTTACTCTGTCTTGGACTTCTGAGTAACTATCTCTGTATCAGTTTAATTTTTCTGTTATATAAAAACTTCTTCAGGAAGCTTACTTCACATTTATCTTTATATAGAGTAATTCCATTTTTTGTTAGATCTTCAAGTAGACTTTTTAACCGCTTATCATGTTGTTCAACCATTGCTCTATACAGTAGAGAATCTTCTGTTATATTAATTACCCCTTTGAGTTATGTATTATCTCTGGCATGTGCTTCTAAAAATACTCTGGAACCGATGAGATACTGAATGCCAAACATCAAAAGAAATCTCTACCGAAAGATGTAAGCAATTTAGCCAATTTTGAGAATCAGTGTAAGTGGAACTTGCCAAAATTTGTTTCTAATTTAGAATATACAATAGCCCAATTTTATTAAAGGAAGGTAAAATAATTTTTTTGTTAATGAACCAATTTATTTAATTAAGTGAAATCTACAAAAAGATTGGCCCAAGTTTGTTATATAGCGAAGTCAGACAAATAGGATTAAGGGATAATATGGAATGTCAAGTGCAAATAGAAATAGTTACTGCAATAAAGCAGGCATAATATTTAGTTAATTATAATGAAACGAGTTTATTTCTTGATAAAAGACAAAATTTAGGGCATACACAATAAAATTCAGTTACTTGATGTAGGGATTTGTCTTAACCTCAAACTTTTAACTAAATGACCTAGATACCAAAATGAGCGTTTTTTCTTAATGAAATTTAGTACATCACTTTTAAATTTAAATTGAAAGATTAATATTGTTATGGATTAAAATCAGAGGAATAGAAGTGGGGAATGACTTGAAATGCCTAGTGCAAGTAGTAATAGTTTTTATGATGCAGTCAGTGTAATATTTTTTTTAGAGTAATTAAACTCAACAGAAGTCTTTTTATTTATTATTTTTATAAAAGACATATTTTAGGGCATGCACAGTGAAACTAGCTTGTTTCTTCCTTCTTTCTGTCCAAGATGCTGTTTTGAGAAAATCTATTCACTCAGCTCTTCATAATGTTTTTTTTTTTATACATTAAAGAGTTTATTAGTAGATGTTTTTTGTTGGGGGTCGGTCAAGGTAGATCCAAAAAATTCAATTTAAAAATGTGTATTTTTTAATTATCTGCTAATGTTTCAGGTTATATTATAAGCCATCTTCAGGGCTATCATGAATGCAAGAGGGGACTAGGATCCTATATTTATGATTGACATGAATATGGAATCCTGGTGACACGAGGTCCCCTCTTGCCTTCATGATAGCCTTGAAGGTGCCTTACAGAGTAAGCCGAAACATTGGCAGATAATTAAAAAATACATTTTTTAAATTGTATTTTTTGAATCTACCTTGACCGAACCCCAACAAAAAAAATTTACTAATAATCTCCACAGCCGAAAAACTCTCCATTTGAAATTAAAGAGTTTAAATTCTAGGTATTCAAACCAATAATGTCTAAAAATTTTAAAGAAATTAATTAATTAATTTTCTCAATTTGGAATTAAAATGTTTGTCTGCAGAGAACTGCTGTTCACTTTCACTGAGCTTTTCATAATGAAATTACATGTGTAGCCTTTAAATGTAAAGGAAAAGGATAAGCCCATTATTAAGCAAAATCATCGGACCAATAGGAGATTTTTTAAATATATATTAAGCATATACTTAATTTAGATTAATGAAAATTGACAAAGACTTGTGCAATATTGGATTATTGGGAACTATCAGTAGGAGTTTATCTGAACCATAAATTTTAATTCTACAGTATATAAGTCCACAAATAGTTATTTTTCTAGGAAAAATTTGGCCTAATATTACTTTGAAATTAATAAAGAAAAGTAGAGCTCATTGTTGAGCAAATTCGGATGAATTGGAGTAGAGATTAAAATCTCAAGATGTAGAAACAATTATTATTTCTCTCAATGAATTGGAACAATTTGTATGCTCTAGAAGGAGTAATAAAATCAATTATTCATTACAGATTAAGAAGAGATATGTTCTATAGGTGTGGTGGATTATATGAAATGATCAAATAAAATTTCTCATGAACTACAATTCTGAAAAATTCACTAATTTATGCAGTTTCTGTGTGACTGACTTTTTCAAAATGCATTTAGCACTGTATTTTTGTTCTCTTAGATTTTAGCTAATCTCCATTGCTTATCCTTATTGATGGTTTTTGTTGAAGACTATGGGAGTCTATGCAAATTTACTTACTATGTTACAATTTTGAGACGCTTACTTTTTTAATAACTAATTATAATAGTTATGCTTATTAATAGAATTTTTCCCTTTGACAAAAGTTTGAAATCTGTAATTTTTGATCTCATATTTTATATTGTATCTCCATCATTTATACCTCAAAGAGTTGGTTTTCAAATTTAAAGCACTTATGTGAACTTAGACAATAAGTACGTTGTTGCGGTTCGTAAGCGCAAAATAAAATAAAAAAATATTAGATTTTGTGATAATAATGTGATATAAAGTTACTTTTTTTTAATCTTACAACTGTTTACTTATGGAGAATGATTCCTATAAATGGCATGGATACTTAATCTGAAAATTGGCTGGGCGACCAATGAAAATGCTTATCATGTGGTAATATATTTAACATTTGGGTAATATTACTAATTGTTAGTTATTACTCCTCCACGTGCCTTTGCGATGTGAGAGCTTAGCCCAGAAACAGCTCCTTGTGAAAGAGCTTGACAGCAAGAATGCCCCCTTTACCGCTCACACTGGGAATAAGTGAATATATTTTATGAAATAATCGTATTTTTAAAGCACCAGCCGTTAAGTATAAGTAACTTAACGTATCGCTTAATAGGTGTATAGTTGCATTAAAACATTAAACCTTTTAGGTGGTTGGTAATTAAATATTAAGCGTGAGAAATTAATCAGGGTGTTGCTCAGGATCAGAAAAATAAAATACTCCAGAATGAGTGGATAATTCAGTCTGCAGATTGCAATGTGACCTGAAACCTCCCNTATATATATATATATGTGTGTGTGTGTAAAGTTCAAATCGTTCCATTTTATTCTGCTTGGCTGCTGCTTATAGTATTATTTTATTTATGTATATTTTTTGTGTGCACTTGCTTAGAAAGTTGGTAGTATTTTTTTATTTCTACAGGAGATCAAAATTGCTTACGGAGACATGCTTGGCGCCACTCCCATGTCAGACCGTATGCCTGTCCTCACTGCTCCTACAGTTGCATTCAAAGTAATTCTTTGAAGAATCACATCAAAGTGCAGCATCCGGGGGCCTCTGGGATTTTCTCCTGTCCATACTGCTCTTTCACTTCACTCTCAAAGTCATCTCTTGAGAGTCATACTGCTAAAGCTCACAGTAATTAAGCTTTTTATTACTTCACTGTATAGTTTTATTTTCACTTTACATTTTATAGTTTTATTTATTATATTTTCATTATAAATT
>KZ808131.1:55924-66814 GCA_000696205.2 Oncopeltus fasciatus | reverse complement strand
ATTAAAGACCACAAAATAAATAATATTTATAAAATTAAAATTAAAATTAAATTAAGAAGAGTCATTTAAACAGCTTGACAATGTCAGCTCCTCCGAGCATAAGCGATATATTCGTCGGCCTCGGAGGTTGGACTCTCGACACTAGTGCGGGGAATTTAATAACTTATCAGACTTGTCCCGGTAGCATAAGTGGTAAATGCACCGGCCCGGATAGCAGGGGATCCAGGTTCGCGTCCTGGCTGGGACAGTTAGATTTTTTATTCTGTTCCCTTGCACTAAAAATTAATTAAAAAGTTACAGAACAAACTATGATACCAATAGTTATTATTGTTTTTTAGCATCTTAACAAATTTCTATTTATGCCCCAAATTTTGTTTATTTCATTTCTGAGCTGTTACTTTTTCAAGCCTGTTATCAATATATATTATTGCTCGCATGGAAGTTTAATTTTGTCCTTATGTCTTCTCTTGAAATACATTTTTCCATTATCGTCTTGGCTGGCCGTCTTCTCTCAAGTTGCATGAATTTCTATTATCCACATTGCTGCAATATTTCCTGACTTAAGTATTACTTTTTCTATCATATGAATGTTTTTGTTTGGGGTTGAATTTCTGCTCTCTTGAGTTCAATTTATTTCCCAATGTTACTTGTTATTTTTCCATTTATCTTCTTTAGCTGTGTTTTATCAACATTATTATATACAAATCAATAAGCCTATTTAAAATAATCATGGTTATTACTGAGGATGTGGGATATGGGTGTCAGTCACTGGAGTTTTAACCTAGACTAAAATGCCAATAGATTTCAAACATTTAATTCCTTCTTCAGAGCCTACATCACAACAGAAAACGACACTATAAAAAAGACCAGTCATATAGTTATGATATAAATAATTTTTCAAAAATATCATACTTACAAATTGTCAAATATTAAAATGACTATTATATAAATAGTGTGATTTAGAAAATATAAATAATTTTTGCTAGAAAATAAATAAATATTTGACATGTTTATTTATTTTTGAGCTAAAATTATTTATATTTTCTAACTCACACTTTTTATGTAATAGTAATTTTAATATTTGACTATTTATAAATATGGTGTTTTTTAATTTGATATGGTCTTAATTAATTGATCTTATTATTTTTTCAAATATTTAACATATTTATTTATTTTTTAGCTGAAATTATTGATATTTTCTAACTCGCACTATTTGTATAATAATTTTAATAATTGACTATTTGTAAGTACGGTATTTTTGAATAATTATTTATATAGTAATTATATGACTGGTCTTTTATATAGCATCATTTTCTATTGTGATGAAGGCCCTGAAGAAGGAATTAAATATCCAAAACTTTCAGCATTTTAGTCTAGTTTTTTTATTCCTTTGACCTTACCCACTTCCCACATCCTCCACATCAATTAAATGAGCTTATTTACGTAGAGGCCTCAAAAAAACTTGTTAATTGCTGTCACTTATCACTTCAATGTTACCTATACTGCAAAGGCTATGGCCAGCCTGATGCTCTGAGATATATGATCTGGCAAGCTGATGAGCTTTTATAAATTTGTGGAAGGTTCTAGAAGATTCTAATAGTTATTCCCGCTTAAACCTAATTCCCTTTTCAGGAGCAAGGAAGCATCTGTCATCCTTCAGTTGGCCCTACTGGCCTCATCCATTTGTCACTTGCTTCCCTGGTCTTTAACATTAATCTGTCTCAGATTTGGTCAAACCATCACTCCCAAATTCTTAAACTGGGAAGTATTGGTAGCTGCAGAACTCTTAAACATTGCTAATCGAAAATTCAGCAAAGGAACAAGCTTGAAAACAAAAAAAAAAAGATTTGAAAATAAACCATTTATCAAAATAAATTTAAAATAAAGGGCATTTCACAGGAACAATTACAAAAGTATCTTAGAAAAGAATTAACAGCAGAAGAGCATGATTCAGAAACCGGTGCCAATATCCTACTGCCCCAATACCTCTCCCAATAAGAGAAAAGCGTTCTAAAACCCAGTAATTTTCCTGGAACAACTCAAAACCAAGCTAAAGGAATAAAAGCCAATAAAACAACAAGCAAAGAACATCATAAAGAATTGTTGTTGACAAAAACAGTTAGAAAAAATTTAATTGGAGAACAACTCATCTTCCAATAGCTCAAGAACTACAGAGAAAACCATTCTGAAACATTATTATTATATTTTTATTTGTTTTATTTATTACATTCTGTTTTGTAATTTGATCACCACTATGAATTAAAATAAAAATGACATTCAATGTCAATCACATGAGGAGAGAAGGTAAAATATATATTATTCTGTAAACTCCTTTTCCCAACATGATTAAATTCATGTAAAATATGCTCATTCCATCTTCTGTATTAAGTATGTAAAATTATTTTCCTTTAAATTGATTTCTTAATACAATAAAAACCTCCTAGCAAATCTTGAAGCAATTTACTTACTTTTTCTTCTCATCAGTAAATAGATGTGGTAAAAAAAACTTTTCCTATTTGTTGAAATTTGATAGCTCAAGAGTCTTGTGAAGAAACTGTTAAAAGGCACAATAGTTTTATTATCACTTAACCATACTAGTTATGTTTGGTCAATATGATTGTTCTTATTATTATAACTTAATAAGGTAAAATAAAGTTAAACAACATTTATTACTATGCTCAGTCTCAATATCTGAAAGCAACGTACAAATATTTATTGTAATTTACTACCTGTATACCATGTCAAAAATTAGTCCAATTCCAACATCCATTTGTCTAGAATACAGTTTTATTCTTCAACATATTTGCTCTGATTGAAATTATTGCTTATGTGTTCAAGCTTCAGAAATCATCAGAAAATTTCCATTTCCTAATTCCCTAAAATTCTACTTAATCATCTTAAGAAGATATCTCTTAAGCACTGTCTATAGTTCAATCACACTAACTACCTTTGCAAGATTAACCCTTGCTGTCTTAGATGCGCTGATTCCCATTTATTCAAAGACTGTCTTCAGTGTGGGCCTACATCTAGTCATGTCCCATTTCAGGGCTTTTAACTCATATAGAGGTTGTGAGGTTCACAGTAACAACAAACTACTTCTCATTGAATGGAACTGTGTTCCCTCTATTAACTTCACTTCTATCCTAGGTAACATTCTTATTAGTTTTCAAATAGCTCCTACCTAGAATAACTAATTTCTTTATAAGTGAGGGTTCCATAATAAATTAAGTTTTTTCATCATCCTGTGACCATCCTTAGACAACCACCATATAAAACTGGTCATTCTACATTAGATTTGCCAAGGAACTGCCAACAATACAATTTTTATCTCTAATTTTAATTTAAAAGTTTCTGGTAGGCTAGATATCAGCCTTACCTGATCTATACTCCCAAATGTAACATAAATTTGGTAAAAAGGGACTTTGTTATATAGAGAAAAATATTAGGGTAAAATGATGAAAATTTAAGAATGTAAATATTATGAAGGTTGAGCTGCTATGAAAAGAAACACCACTAAAAAGAAAAAAATGAGTATAATATGATAAATATTTTTTTTAAATAATAATAAATAAGCATGACTTCTATGTTTTAATATTTAGGCATATTTGCTACTTTTACATTTGCAAGTTTAAGTTATTGGGGAGAGAAAGGAGGCTGAGTTCAAGTTAACTTCTATTGCATAAGCAACCCTGTGAAGTAAACAGCATATATTTTGATTGTTGTTCTATACCATCACAGAATACAAGTGCCTGCCTCACAGAAAATCACCTCCTTCTTGGAGATAATTTTTGTATCCCTAGTTTTTAAAATTAATCTTCATGTTCAAATGGAGTTTTTTTTTAAACCGTAGATATTATAAGCTTTTGTTAGGGTTTGGTCAAGATAGATCCAAAGAAATACAAATTAAAAAAAAATGTATTTTTTAAATTATCCGCCAAAGTCTCGGCTTACATTGTAAGCCATCTTCAGGGCTATCATGAAGGTGAAAGGGGACTGCTGTCTATTTCCAGTCATGAAATTGGGATCTTAGGGACACGACGTCTCCCCTTGCCTTCATGATAGCCCTAAAGATGGCTTACAATGTAAGCCGAAACGTTGGCAGTTAATTTAAAAAATACTCATTTTTAAAATTTGTATTTTTTTTTTATCTACCTTGACAGAACTCCAACAAAAATACATCTAATATTAATCTTTGTAATCTTCCCAAGAAGGCAATTATATTCCTTACCTACATCTAAAATTGTATACTCCGTACTACACACGTCCCACTCCCCTTAAAATATTCCGACAATATAATTTCCCAAACCTGAAAAACCACCACATAATCCTTCATACTACCGTATCATATAGAGGTATTCATATCCTCCTTCGTTCACTCTCTAAGGTATTCAAAAAAATTCTGTTAAAACGAATAATGCCTTCCATTGAACCCTACAATATCCTCTCAAATCATCAGTTTGGCTTTCGACGTAAGCATTCTACTGTCCAGCAGGTTTTTCGCATCGTAGACTACATTTCCTCTTCCCTTGAGCGCAAAGAGTACTGCCCAGGAGCTTTTTTGGATGTTTCCCAGGCATTTGATAGAGTCTGGCACAGTGGTCTCCTGTTTAAACTGAAATCCATACTTCCTAATAACACTTACCTTATTCTTAAGTCTTACTTATTCAACCATTTCTTTAGGGTTCGGCGAGGATTAGATTACTCCGAAGTGTGGATTTCTACGAAGTGTAAGCGGGGGTTCCTCAAGGTAGTGTGCCTGGACTTATCCTTTTCATCCTGTACACTGCTGACCAAGTACCCTCTTAGCTCTACTTGCAGACGACAAAGCTATCCTATCTTCCCATCCCGATCCTAAAACTGCTTCTAAAAACCATCAAGATCACCTCGAAAAAATCGAACAATGAAGCAAAATGCGTTCGAGTTAATTTCCAACTGCAGGAAAAAGACTTTCATGAAATTGTGAAATTTAACAATATCCCTTTACCACATTCAAATTCCGTTCGTTACCTTGGGTTCCATCTTGACTCACGACTTACATGGGGCGAACACACTAAAACTAAAAGACAAGAACTAAATCGATGATATGGACATTTATACAGACTCATGAATAAGCACTCCAATCTTACAATTCAAAACAAACTTACGCTCTACAAAACCTTATTATGACCAATCTTGACTTACAAAGTAGAAATTTGGGGTGCCGCCAAGCCTTCTAACATCCAACGAGTCCAATCCTTTCAATCCAAAACCCTCCCAATAATCGCAAATGCTCCCTATTACGTATTCAATTCCTCTCTTCACCACAATTTTAATATTCCTTCTGTTCAGGATCTAATTTCTTCCCGCTTCAGCCTTTTCCGCAGTAAACTTCCATTCCACCCTAATCCACTAGCACAGAACTTGTCTGCCAACTCCAAGCCCTACAACCGTCGGCTCAAACGAAGATGGCCCCGCGACCTCCTGGGGACATAGTCTGTAAATAATTTGAGGGTGGTGTCACTGGTCACCTCCTCTCCTCATGTGACTTCCATTAATGTCATTTTTTTCTATTATCCATTGTTATCAAATTACAAAATGTTTTTATTTTTTTTAAACAGAATGTAATGTATAACTAAAGGTTTAAAAAAAAAAAAAATTAATCTTTATGATTTGACAAGCTGCGCTCAGAGATAGTAGTACTCTACTATATATATACAGGGCTTTTAACTCATATAGANTGATTTATATATATAAACTAGCAGAACCTTCCTTATATTGTCTTACAATATAAGAGTAATATTGTGGATAGCTATAGCTTTTAATTCTGGCAAGAGTAATCCATGAACGCTATAATACTGTAAATGCCATTCATTTAATTTATTATGATTTTACATTGTTAACAATGTAAATTTATTATGATTTTACATTGTTAACAATGTAAATTTATTATGATTGACATTGTTACAGAACTTAAAGAACTAACAATGTCCATTTTAGCTATATATAATGCTTATAGCAAAAACCACTGACCATCTAGGTTAAAGATCAATTGAATTTTTTCTAAAATTATTTTATTATTAGAGGGCCTTTTTTTCTATTATGTTTTTCTTCCGTTAAATACTCAAAACCTTCTTACTGCTTAAATTAAAGAAAACACATTGCCAAGCTTCAAATTGAAATATATCGAGAAGAGATCCCTTGAAAATAAAAGAATGAGCCTTATGCCACTTCTGGCTTTATCTAGATGCAAATCTATCATAGACCTCTCACATTTATATCAAGATATCCCAGGGGCATGTTGTGCTCCAATAGCTCAACCCACTGAATTGGTACGTTGTTACACTCTAAGTGTAGACACATTTTTTTTACTGCAATTCTTGCAATGCTCTTGTCCTATTTGGTTACTCAGTATGATCTACTCTAAGGAGAATAAACTAGAAAGTCTGCAGAGTTTTAAAAACAAGGCAATGCAACTGATGTCGGCAGCACATTGGTCACCCTCAGTTCAATAATAAAGATCTAACAATTTTACAAATAGCCATATTTTGATGAATACATCTCAAAATTTTGTTGAAGGATTTCACACAGTTTCCTAAGCTGCTCACTAAAATATTAGTCAACCATTGTAGCAAAGATGAATCTAGTCTTGAATTTACCAATAGAGTAATTATTTGTTAGAAAAAAGAAAAATAGTTTTAATATGTTGATACTGTTCTTTAATGAGTACTTTTTTAATACTGATAATTTTTTTTCTGGTAGAACAGAATATAGAAGGGTTTAAAAATTTCAAAAAAATCAAGAATATTTTCTAGTCATTTAACTATATAAACCCATATAAACAGCTATAGGGCTTTAGAATCCTCTATTTGTCAAACCCCGGCTCCAATTTCTACCACCCTTATAAGTCTTGTTACCAAGGTTAATTACGGTAATCCTAATTTTTTTGAGTCAGATTAAATTAGACTAACTAATTTAATTTAATTTTAGCTTGACATACCAATGGCTCTAAGCTCCTTTGGAAGAATAGCATGATCAAATATTTAATTTTCCCTTAAAAATTTTTTCGGTCTCCCATTGGGATTGAACATCCAACCTTGGGTTTGGCAAGCAGCCTACTAATTAATTAAATTAAAACTTGCTTTTTTTACCTAAATTTTAATGAAACAAAAAGAATAAAAAATTGGCTTATCTTCCCTTATTCCAAAACAATTCTATTAAGTTTTAGTTTTNGACATAGAACAAATTTCTTCAAATTCAAACATTTTCAACATTCTGAAAAACCATTAGCCCTCCTCCTAAATAAACGTCTCCTAGTTCCTTAGGCTACTTATCTGTAATAATTTCTACCTAAATAGGAGGTATTTCCAGAAAATTCCTAGTTTTTCCCCCTTTGATACAGGCCGCTCTTCTTTTGTACCTACCGCCTCCTACTGGGGGTAAAGAATGGGGTTCTTCCACCACCCATGTCATCCATTTTAAAAAATTTTCCTAATTTTCAAGCCCTACCTCTCAGTCATGTACATTTGATCCCAGTGGCAAGACATTATAGGTAGGTGTGAATCTTCTTCCAGATCGGACTGTGTCACAAGATTATAACTCGTCAAATTTATGTTTATCTTGTAATGTCTTTTTTGGGGCTAAATAGAGAGTATTTTCCATCCCAGGGTTTTTTAATATCTGTCTGAGACTGGTTCTGGGTTAGCTCTACCTCTCATTTGGTTGGTGCCTTACGTTAAACCTTCAGTGAACACGGGTACTGCTAAGCATCAACCAATACCAGGTATGCAAGTTTAAAATGTCGTTTATTTCTTAAAATATATACACAGTAATTTAAAAAAAAGTATAATATATTTTATTCAAAGTACTGGCCCTCGCTTTCTACACATTTTGTCCATCTCTCGGGCAATATATGGATACCATTCCAAAAGAATGCTTCATCTTTATTTGAAATCCATTCATCGAGCCATTTTCGTACGTTTTCGAAATTGTTGAAGTGTTGCTCCGCCAATGAGTGTCCCATCGATGAGAAGAGGTGATAATCAGAAGGCGCCAGGTCAGGTGAATACGGCGGGTGGGGTAGGAGTTCCCAACCAAGCGAAGAAATCATTTCCTTAGTCAATCTGGCTGAATGTGCAGGAGCGTTATCATGCTGAAGAATGACTTTGGCGTGCCTGTGAGCCCATTCTGGGCGTTTTTCGATCAATGCGTGACTCAAATTGATCATTTGTTGTCGGTAGCGCTCGGTATTGACTGTTTTGCCGGGCTTGAGAAGCTCGTAGTCGATTTGGTTGATTTTCTCGTTTTTGATCAGTAACATCAAAATCACCACGTTTGAAACGTTGAAACCAACGTTCACATGTCTTGACGGTTGGAGCAAGATCGCCATAAGCCTCAACAAAAATTCGATGACATTCAGATGCCTTTTTCTTTTGATTAAATAAGAAAATCATGACATGCCGCAAATGCTCTTTATTTGGCTTAAAATTAGACATTTTTAACACCAAAGAAAGGTATGATACGTCCACGTAAACGACTTAAAAACAACTGACTTTTGTAAACAAATGACTAACAAACAAAATAGCGTTTAGAGATAAGCAAATCCTTCAATAGGCTAAGAGCGCATTCTATTGGAATTAAAACGACATTTTAAACTTGCATACCTGGTAGTATGGTAGAGTTTACCCAAACCCACTCCCAGGCAGGTATAAAACCCCTAGGTCAGAATTTGCTCTCATTTTCTATTTAACCCTGAAGGCATGAGTGAAAGCTTTTTGTTTTAGTCCAATCCTGAACAATGAACTGTATTACTTTGATTTAACATGTTAGAGAAATGAAATATAATTTAAGATAGTTTATTATTTATTTATTTTATTATAATTTGTATTTTATTTTATTTTTTTACAAGCTTCAAGTAATGAAGATACTGATATACCATCAGAAGCTCACCCAGGAGACAAAAATTCTGAACGTTCATCTGGTTTGTATTAATCTGTTTATACCTAATTTTTACATTCTTTCATTTTTGACTTGTAAATTAAATTGAGGTTTTTTAATAATTATTATTTAAGATCTGATAATACAATATACTTTTTCAGTCTATTATCTAGTTTGATAATTATTTTAAGTAAGTTAATTACAAGAAAATAAATAAATATAGTCTATTTCTTAGTTGATAAGCCTTGGTGTCTCCAACTGCTGTTGACTCGTCCATTGCTAGAACTGAACACCTGAATTGTATGAGGCTTTACTGTTTATTAAGTGTCAGTGGCAAATGGAAATATTGTAACATTTCATATTTTATTTCTTTATAGATATTCGCTGTTCCTGATTTTTCAGTTTTATGGCTGGAGACACTATTTAATAAATTTATTCAATTTGGATTTCATCAAGTAAGTACAGTAATGTACTGTTTAATTACAAGGCTCTATTGTCTTAAATTTGGAGTCGAGGGGACTTGTCTTTGCAACAATGTGTTTGTTTATATTATACCTAAGAAGGTGATCTCATTATCAATTGAATCAGATCAATTTTGAATATTGAAAGGTATCCATCTGTATTAAAAAAAACATATTTTATTTTGATTATATGCACACACACACACACACACACACACACACACACACACACACACACACACACACACACACACACACACACACACACACACACACACACACACACACACATGTACGCGCGCACACACACACACGCATGCATGCACACACACATACATATATATCTACACACATACATATATATCTACACACATTTATTTATTGCTGGCTTGGAATTCCTCAAAGACCCCATCCTCCTTTGTTGCCATGGTACATACACTGGCAAACCAAATACCCTATTTCCCATAGATCCAAGAATCACAAAAATGACATGAACAAAAAAAAAAAAAAAAAAACTGCCCTCACAAAACACGTCATTTATGAAGGACCCACATTTGACTTTGATAACATTACCTTTCCTCTGAACATTATGAACACAACGCCTATTATCTGAAACCGTTCACATTTCAAATTTGCAACACAATCTAGTTAATGATCGAACTGACATAGAACAAATTTCTTCAAATTCAAACATTTTCAACATTCTGAAAAACCATTAGCCCTCCTCCTAAATAAACGTCTCCTAGTTCCTTAGGCTACTTATCTGTAATAATTTCTACCTAAATAGGAGGTATTTCCAGAAAATTCCTAGTTTTTCCCCCTTTGATACAGGCCGCTCTTCTTTTGTACCTACCGCCTCATACTGGGGGTAAAGAATGGGGTTCTTCCACCACCCATGTCATCCATTTTAAAAAATTTTCCTAATTTTCAAGCCCTACCTCTCAGTCATGTACATTTGATCCCAGTGGCAAGACATTATAGGTAGGTGTGAATTTTTCTACACATTTGTTATCATTTTTGCACAGGATTTGATTTAACATTACTTTTAGTTAAGGCAATTATATGTAATAATAATGTAAATAATTTAATTTTTTTTTTCTTATAAAACTGTATTTCAACAGCCCTGAAGATGGCTTACTAGCTGAAACATCACCAGATAATAAAAGATATACATTTTTTTTAATTGCATTTTTTGGATCAGCCATGACCGAACCCCAACAAAAATTATCTAGTAATAAATTATAAGTATATTTCTTATGTCAATAACATGAAGCATGCTTTGATTTGAGCAATGTGTAATTTTGCAAAATCAATATCAAATAGAGAGTTTTTAACCTTAGAGATTATTAGTAGATAATTTGTTGGGGTTAGTCAAGGTTGATCCTAAAAAGTACAATGAAGACACCTAACAAGCCCATAGGCTTAAGCCTTATTGTTAGGTTCTATTCACAGTTTGTGTGCAAAGGGGAACAAAACAAATCATTTGTAAATATTTTCTGTTATAAAATATATGTAT
>KZ808131.1:35118-55635 GCA_000696205.2 Oncopeltus fasciatus | reverse complement strand
CAAGTTATAGACCCTTCATATATTTAATTTTACTTTAAATTAAGTTCATTGTTAGACCGTTCATAATATTATTAAACATTTGCTGTAAGATTTTTGAATAACTTTATTTTGATTTCTTAGATTAAATTTAATCATTTAATGAATGCTTAGCATGCTTTATCTTGTAATTTTAGGAAGTTAATTTATTTGTAATGTTAGTTATTTGTCTATTATGAACTATGTATTATTATAATTTATTATTCATTTTGTATTTCAATATATAAGCTTATTATAAATAATTTTTTTTGTTTCAGTTTCTATTAGTTTATAAAGTTATAAAACTGTGATTTGTTTGTATTTATATATTTTTAAGTATTTATAAATTAAAGAAATCTTACTTGCTTTTCAGTTGTTGTTTTTTCTTCCAGGTTTTATAGTAATTTTGGTGAATTCCGAAGGGGTTTTTTGAAATTTTTAATATTTTTATTGAGGTTTTTTGATATTTTTTCCAATTTAGCCTACCAGACAATTGAGTTTAGCATTTAAATTTAAAAAGAAAAGTGGAGTTCATTGAACTTCATTAATTATTGAATGAAATCTGACAAATAAAAGGTGGGGAACACCTAAAAATTCAAGTTCAAAACTAAAAGTTTTCTTTTAAGGTAATATTTAGTTAAGAGTAATAAAACTCAACCAAGATTTGTTTATAGATAAAATTAATATTTTTTGAATTACATAACAAAATTGAAGAATTAGGAAATAAGTAAATTTCGATATCACAGTGTTTGATCTTTTCTTAATGAAATTACTAACTCTTTTAAATGTAAAAGGAAGAGCTAAGTTTGTTATTGAGTGAAATCAGTCGAAGATAGGGTGTGAAATGTCAAGTGCCAATACAAAAAGTTTTTTCAATTTAGCAGGCATAATATTTAGTTAAAATAGTGAAACTAAACCTATAATTGGTTTTTAATAAAATATATTTTCTTTAGGTGGATCAAGCTCCCTCTCCCAAGTTTGGCAATGTGATCATAATTCAAAAGCATGAAACTCATTGGAAGAATTTTGGAATCTTAAAACAATTTTCTAGATTAGTTAAAAAATTCCTCTTATGTCTATAAGCCAGACCTACTTTAACAATATCTCCTTATTTGAATGATAGATTTATGAGTATGTAAGAGTACTAAACTTCTCAATAACATAACCTTATTTATTGATGACAGGAAGGTTATGCCTTGCAAGTTGATTTTAATTTAATTAAGCATTGATTATTTGATTTATTATGCCCGATTTAATCCTGGGCAGTACTGGAATTGTTGGGATGTGACAACAAAATCCTCAGCATAGACTGTGTATGACAAATCCCTTCAGTTAGCATTTAACCTCTCAATATCACCCAGACCAATTTGTTGTTGGCATATCGCTCTCAATGCTAATTGAGGGTGTACATCATCTAACTCTTCATACGGAATACCATTGACATGAGAAAGGGAATCCTCTTCTTTGCTGAGGAGCTCATCATTAACATCTCCTTGATCTTGAAATTGCCTGTTGGATGAAGCCTCTTTGGGCAAAATTTAAGTTATTTCCCTGACAGGGTTGTCACTATCTTGAAATTCCAGCTAATATTTTATGCATTGGAGTTTTTGGTTAACCCCCACTCCTAATACTGAGAATCAGCTAATTCACAGATTTATACTCTTGGATTATTATTTTAATATTATATTTCTATTCTTAGTATGTCTAAATATAAATTATGTCTATTAAATGCTCCTATCATAATTAGTGTATTAGGTGAACCCCTACTCTCAATAAACCGAATTAGCAAATTCATTATTTCTAATAATTAATAATCATTTTGTGCCAGATATCAAGTTTTGTTGCATTTAAAGTAAAATTATGGTCATTAGAGCTATAGAAAAATTTTAATTGGCAGATTACAGGTTGTCCTCCACATCTAGTATGTGATATTACTTATTTGGAGAAAGCACAATTGTTATTTAAATACTGAAATTTCTCTTCTAGGAACCTAACGCAATGAATTACAGTTTCCAGTGTTCAATGGAAAATGAGTTTAAGGGTTTGTTTGTTTCCAAAAATCCATCATTCAAATCCTTAAACACAGGTCTGTAGGCTAAATATTAACATATATGGTTGACTAACGTGTGTGTATATACCTGTGTTTTATATATATATNGACATGTTCACTTCCACTTCCATGATATCCGGTCAGGTCTGGGGAGGCGTCTTACCCACTCGTGACTATCACCGCTTTTGTAATTTATACTTCACATCATCCCTCTTGGCATCAGTGCATATACATAATGTTACAAGGAAAAATTTATCTTCCACAATATGCGATTCTCTCACAAGAATATTACGAAGCAAAAAATAATGACGGGTTCTTAAAGTTGTTTTCAGCCGCATTTTACTTGTTAAAAGGTCAGACAAGGATTACCCTACAAAAAGAGAATGGATTTGTTGAAAGAGATATTAGGGTAGATAGAGATCACTTATTTTCCGAAAGCCACGATCAGAAGGGAAATGTTGGATCTAAGTAGATGAAGAAGACGCCTTCTTCATCAAACATGGAGGGAGATAGAAAGCATGGTACATTTCGTTTTGAAATATGTAAAAGGGAATTTCCTAAGAACATGTGATCTTGACAAGTCTCCAGCTATTTGCCTTTCATATCATCTGTTTGCTTAAACTATAAGTTGGATATCACTCAAGTACATTCTTTTTCAGGCTTCTGATTCATTGTTAATCTCGATATTTTACTTTTCTCCTTCGATAGTCGATGTAATTGGGATCAAGTCATATATCATTTAGTACTTTTCGGCGTCAAGGTTATCATCATTAGGTCATAGGTAATCAGATTTTTCTCATATATATATATGTACATATGTGTGTGTGTGTGCATTAATTGTAACAACCATCAGGTTTATGGTTTATTATATTAAGTTGTCTTAATTTTTAAGCTGTTTTTTTATTTTATTTATTGCACATATTTTTATATACTGGTATGTATAATTTTCAGGGATGATAGAGATGTAGTCTTTCCTGTTTCTAATCATTCTATTTGCGATCGGTTTCGATGTCAATACACCTTCTTCAGGCACTAGGGACAGAATTATCTCACAGACAAATCAACAACAAATAATTGAATAATACTCTATAAATTTAAATTAAAATAATTTAATTTTAAATTTAACAAATTAAATTTGGATTATAAATAAATTATGTCAATAAATATAATTAACAGTGTCCAGAATCATCTACAGTATCACAAGATACGGTTCTCCCCTCGGTATCCCAATGAACACTGTCTATTAATTTGATTGAGTCCCCCCTCCCTCACTTCTCACACCTCATCCTCTTTTAATTTCCCGTGCTGCCACAAATTCCAGAAATTCATATGGAAATTCCGTTTGGATATTTAGACAAAAGTTTCCAATTTCTTTTTTACATGCTTAGACTCATTTAAAAATACACCTCATCTATAACCTAACCGTCAGTATTCAATTAATTAAACAGATGCCACACGGGATATGTGACAGAGAGGGAAGAGACTAAGTAGTACCATATTACTTAGTCTCTTCCCTCTCTGTCACATATCCCGTGTGGCATCTGGGTCTTCTCCGCTCTCGCTGAGGTCTCCTGGAAACTGATGCGGATGGTGAGCTGGTTGCATAGTAAACAAGACTCGTCATCTCAGCGGCATTGTCTGGTAGTTACTGATCAGGCGAAACAGATGCTCCCTTAGGGAGATCTGCACCGCCTGATCAGTCTTCAACCTGTAGGGCATATGTCGGGTGGATCTGCATCTGATTGGAGTGGTTTTTTTTTCAATCCTGACTTCATGGTTTATTCGTCCTGTTGATACGACTATTCCTTTTCTCCACCTTTAGTCCCACACGAGTACTGGGTCGCCTTCTGAAAACCTTCGCTATACCCAAATGGTTAGCACATTGTCTGGTGTTACTGCTTACTTGCCACACACTGCCTTGCCAAATTTTTTGGTTTCACAGAACTAAACGCATTCCGAGGTTCCTTCTTAAGGAGAAGGCTAGCTGGAGATCATCCGGTGGTGCTATTTAAAGAGTTACTATACGAGAACAAGAACTTAAAAAGAGAAATGTTTTCGTCCTTGCCCTCTAACAACTTTGCTATTAAGGCTCATTTTACTTTCTTAACCGAGATCTCAGCTTCGGCCCCCAAACCTTCAGTATTCCGTTTAGAGTTTTAATATACGATTGGGTTCATAAAGAGCAAGGATTAACTCTAAGCAGAGAACGCCCTTTAGTTTTAGAAATGAATATTCACATTCATTCTCCCATTTGTACCAGGAATTATTTTTTATTAGTTTGTAAATAAGTAATGATAAGATGTGGCTGTTCATAATTAATTCCCCTGTAATAATTAACAAGCTCTAGGAAGGATTTCAGTGAAGCCAAGTTCATTGGTCGGGATGCATCCCTAATATGTTTTAATTTCGCATCGGATTTATGTAGCCCTCTGTTATTTACAACTGTTACAGTTGTCAAGAGTATCTACAGATTCTGCTAGGTAAATCCTGCATTATCAAGCCCTGAAAATACTTCATTTATCCGTCCTTGCAGTTCACTTTTAGATTCAATCACCACCTCTAATATTGCTTCTCAGGGTAAACCTACTAAAGCCATTTTCATTATTAGCTGAAACTTTCCGGTAGCACATTTTACCCCAAATGGCCTAACTTTGTATCTTTCAAGTCAGAGAGTGGTGGGTGGTGTTAGTAGTAAGGTTTTGGGAGTTTTCCTCCAATTCGCACTGGAGATAGTAGGCATTTGATAAGTCCAATTTATAACCTCTAAGTTTATATTGGAAAAGTTCCAAAATTCTAGGAAGAGGGTAGGGCTCGCCTCCGTGGACACTTATTTAAATTAAAAAAAAAAAATGTTAGCCTCCCTTTCAACCACTTAGAGTGATGGAGGGAGGGGTTATCAACATGCTACCACCCCATTTTAAGCTCCCATGGCTCAGGACAAGCCTCTATTTACAAATAAAAGATTTCCCTGGGCGGGATTTGAACCCGCAGCGTCAGTATTGCGAGACCCGAATGGATCCCTGAGCATCACTGGCACCCCACTTATTTAAGTCTGTTGTCCCCACAAATTCTAATATTCCTTTCGGTCTTAGAAGAACTACTATAGGTAATCCTGATTCACTGAACTCCACCTATGCCTAGTTTAATAAGTTCTTCTGCCTCACTTTTAAAGAAAACGGCCTTGCTTTAAAAAAAAAAAATTGTTTTTGCTCCAATTTCAACCGCTAAACAATTTTTCCCCTCTTTATATCTTCCGAGTGGGCGTTTTAAAATATTGGGCTATTTAACTCTGAAATGTTCTTTGAAATCAGTCATTCTATTTATTTTATTATTCATATTAGAATTTTATTTCCTATAGAAAGCTGGAGTATTTTGAAGTAGTCCCTACCTAGAGAGGAGGACCTACTTAGTCCCGTTCTGGACAACTATAATTCAATTACTGTTGTTAGATTTTCAATCGTTCCTCTTTAAATGCATGCCAGAGAATCGATTTTAAAAGCTCATTATTATTATAATGCCATTGTATACTTTTTCTTTTATTATATTACATTATATTTTAAGTTATAATTCAATTACTTTAAAGACGCACCCCTATTAAAGTAATTGAATTATAGGACAAATCAATGTTAACTTGTCCTATAGCTGAGAATGTAGAACCATCGTTTTCCTGAAAGGCAATTTAGAATGTTCCATTAGTGCTGGGGCTTGCTGGTTGGCGCCGCTTCTGGGACTCTGGACTATGTTTAGGTCCAAGGCTTGGTGGGGTGCGGATGGAGCAGGCACATGCGCACTCCACAATCAAGCCTTCCTCCGAGACCATGCACAAAAGCCTGCAATAATGACCACGGGAGAGCTATCGGAGTGGTGCCGGTGCTCTTGGGGTTACCCATCTTTGGGTCCTCCCTCTCTGCCGTCCCCTTCCCTCCATTACGGTGTAGAAGTTGCCATTTCTCACCGGCATTAAGGCAATAATGACCCTAGTTGTTGATTTGCCAAAAAGATTAAAAAACAAAAAAAAAAAAAAAAAAGAATGTTCCATTGAGTTATTAGTTTAGAAAGTATCGCACGAGGAATTATTGACAGGGACGCTCAAGTGTCGATTTCAAATAGCATGTTACAATTACTCTTCCACGGATTCAAGATGGCTGGTATTAAGCAGATGTAATATAATGACAGACGAATATAGTAATCTACCAGTCTTCTGGTGATAGCCGTAGCGAGAGGATCTCTCCGTGTCCGTTATCTATAAGCCGCTTAGATAGTCAGTGTTCTCGGCACTAGCTCTCGTATTTAATATTTTGACGATCTTTTTTCGCAGACTACTTGGTCAACGAACTAACAAGACAGGCTAAGTATAATTTTTTTTATTTTTCTTTTTAATGTGGGAGAATACTTTTGAGGGCTCTCACAGCCCTAAGCGTAAGAAGAAAAAAACTGGGCCCGATAAACACAACATTTTATGATAATTTAAATTCTGCCTCTATAAAGCAAGTTGAGCAGAAAATAAAATTTCTAATTTTTAAAAAGTCTAGCGACGGTGATCTTAAAGGTGTGTCACCTTTTTTGATTAATAAAGCAATCACAGGATGCGCTGGTGAACCTGCAAATATTAAAAAACTCAGGGATGGGAGTATTCTCGTCGAATGTGTGAATGATGTTCAAGCAGCCAAGCTTCTTAAATTAAATAAATTTTATGATATTGGAGTAGAATGTAAAAAACATGATTCTCTCAACTCATGTAAAGGTGTTATTAGGTCGTATGATTTAATGAACTCCACTGAAGCTGAGATATTATTAGAACTTCAAGATATGAATGTGGTTGAAGTTAAACAAATTTTCAATAAAAAGAGAAATTGTCCCACTCCTACATTTATATTAAAATTCTCCACCCCATTTTTACCGACAAGTATAAAGGCTGGTTACCTTAAATTAGAGGTAAAACCATTTATTCCAGCACCATTAAGGTGCTTTAACTGTTTTAAGTTTGGTCACCCACAGGTTCATGTCAAGCTACGGAGCCTCACTGCAGGAATTGTTCTGCAACTCAGCACAATGAGTCAGAATGTACTAATTCTCCTCATTGTGTTAACTGCGGATCTGATCATCAGCCACTTAGCATAGCATGCCCTTCTTATTTAAAAGAAAAGAGTATTAAAGAAATACAAGTTAAAAGAAAAATCACGTATTCAGCAGCAAAAAAAGTTTTTCTTGAATTAGCTGCCCCTACTTTTTCAAAATCATATGCACAACAATGCAACGTAAATCTTCCGATTATTTCTTCTTCAAATAAATCTTCAGTAGCTAATAAATGTTCAATAGCAATCCAGACTGAGCTGCATGACAGCTTTAACACCCGGCCGACTGATAAGACCATTCGGTCCACCCCTATCACCTCCCTCCGGGAGCTCCCCTCTCTACCCCCCTCCCCACTCACCTCCCCGTCCGCCTCACGGACGGAAGTTTCCTCGGTGACGCACATGAACGCATCACCGAGGGAGGAGGATATCGAGAGTGTTTGGGGCCCTAAAGCCCTAGACAGCTCGATTGTCCCCCCGGCACCCTCAACTGGGTCGCCATCCCTAGCCACACAAATGAGTGTGGATCCCCTCACCCCCCCGGTGGCACTGGCTACCGGTAAAACCCCCTCCTCCAAATCTCCACCTAACCAGAAGGGCAAATCCCCTCCTGGTACTCCTCAAGTCTTGAGACCTTCTTCTTCGAAAGTCAATAGTCTTCAGACAATTAAAAAGTCAGGATCTCACATAGTTAGCCTTCCTTCTTCTAAATAATGTCCTTTCATATTTTTTAATCATCTGAATTACTTTTCTTTTTTTTTTTTTTTTTTTCTCTCTCACTAATTTAAATATAATGGGCATAATACAATGGAACATCAATGGAGCCAAAAAGCATCTCTCAGAACTCCAAAGCTTAATATCCATAACACAGTGCCAGATAGTCTGCTTACAGGAAACTCATCTTAAATCCACCGATAACTTTAAGTTAAGTCGATTCTCATCTGTCAGACATGATTTCACCGATGGACAGGTTGCATGCGGAGGAGTCTGTGTGATAGTCCGTGATGATCTTCCCTTTTCCGAATTATCGCTTAACACAGATTTACAAGCTGTAGCTGTACGGATTCACTCTGAATCTTCCTTCACAATTTGTTCTCTATATTTACCCCCTGGTCAAGCAGTTTCCATAAACAAATTAAACAACTTATACAAGCAGCTTCCCCCTCCTCTCGTTCTTCTTGGTGATTTTAATGCTCACAATCCTATTTGGGGTTCCATGCATACAGATACAAAAGGAAGAATGATCGAAAATTTTATCACAAACTCCAATCTTATTCTTCTTAATGATACTTCACCCACCCACATAACAACCCGTTTTAACAATCTTACATATTCATCTATTGATCTATCACTAATAAGCCCTTCCTTTTCCTCCAGACTTGAATGGAGAGTCCATGAAGATCCTTACTCCAGTGACCATTTTCCTATCATCATTTCCTTTTTATCTCGATCCGTTCTTCCTCCTAAACCACCGAAATGGAAACTGAAAGATGCTAATTGGGAACTATTTCATACCTTAGCCTCCTTGTCAGAAATAAATTTAAACCAGGATGTTAATGAAATTTTCCATAACATAAAAACAATAATAAATATGGCATCTAATGAAGCTATTCCAAAAACCAAGCCCAGTAATAATTACAAAGTTAATCCCTGGTGGTCTGATTCTTGTGAAAAAGTTTCCAAGGCCAGAAAGAAAGCTCTGCGTCATTTTCGGCGTTCTCCCACCACTGCATTACTAAACAAATATCGTGCTTTAAGAGTTCACGCAAGATATATTTATAAAATCGCAAAGAAGCAATCATGGCAAAACTTTGTATCTTCTATAACGGTGTTTACCACCATAAAGGAAATATGGGAGAAGTACAGAAGAATATCTGGGAGAGGTTATGCGCCTCCCATTACGTCAATCTGTATCAATAATGCACTCATCACAGATCAATCACAAATAGCTAATTGTTTCGGACAACATTTCTCCAAAGTATCCGCTACTTCTAACTACAACAACCAATTTATTACAATCAAAGCCACTGAAGAAGCTACTCCTCTGGTTATTGACGATGATCTCAGCAACCCCCTAAACTTACCTTTTACTAATCATGAATTTACGCATGCTCTCAATAGTAGAAAAGACACCGCTCCTGGGCCAGATGACATATGCATAAGTATGGTAAAGAATCTTAACATGCAGAGTAAAAAGTGCATCCTTAACTTTATGAATAAGATTTTTTTACATAGAAACTTTCCTGACGATTGGCATAATTCCATTGTAATCCCAATATTAAAGAAAAATAAGCCACCAAAAGAAATCTCTAGTTATAGACCCATATCTCTCACGTCTTCCCTGTGCAAATTATTAGAAAAAATGGTAGCCAATAGACTACACTGGTATCTTGACCAAAACAAACTCCTAAGTATGTGGCAAAGTGGTTTTCGGAGAGGACGAAGTACCACTGACAACCTTGTCCGTCTTGAATCTGACATATTAAGAGCTTTTCAAAATAAGGAACAAGTTATAGCCGCTTTTATTGACCTAAACCATGCATTTGACAGCACCTGG
This sequence comes from Oncopeltus fasciatus, assembly GCA_000696205.2. Lineage (NCBI taxonomy): Eukaryota > Metazoa > Arthropoda > Insecta > Hemiptera > Lygaeidae > Oncopeltus > Oncopeltus fasciatus. Next base: position 45,938 of record KZ808131.1, on the reverse strand, counting down.
GCACGTCATATTCTTAATTGTCTGAAAAGGTTGAAAATTGAAGGGAATATGCTTCATCTTATAAAGAACTTTCTAAACAACAGAAAATTCCGTGTAAGGACTGGATCACAGCTTTCTGACGAGTTCCTGCAAGAGAATGGTGTACCTCAGGGATGTGTCTTGAGTGCGCTACTTTTCTGCATAGCAATTAATGGTATTACAGAAATGGCTAAGCCACCCATAAAAATGATGCTATATGCCGACGACATCGTAATTTACACGACTGGAACAAATCATAGAGCAATGATCTACCACCTACAAAATACCTTATGTTCCATGAATGAATGGATCATAAATCATGGTTTCAGCATATCCTTCTCAAAATCGGTTTGTGTACATTTCTCAAAACGGAAATATGTTCAATTACCTCCAATAATTATTAATAGTAACCCGATTTATTTTACCAAAACCACCACTTTCCTAGGGCTTATATTTGACAGCAAACTATCCTGGACTCCTCATATTAAGCATCTCAAAACGAACTGTACACGACACATAAATATATTAAAGACTCTTAGCAATACCGCATGGGGGGCAGATCGTTCCTCGATGCTTCTCCTGTATCGCAGTCTTATCCGATCTCGTATAGATTACGGCTCTATAGTGTACCATTCAGCAAGCCAGCGATCTCTTCTTATGCTGGATAGTGTTCAAAACACTGCCATAAGAGTAGCTATAGGAGCATTTCGGTCAAGTCCCGCGATCAGCCTGAAAGCGGAGACAGGAGAAATGCCCCTTGAATACAGAAGAAAACAATTGGCCCTCATTTACTACAGTAAAATAATTTTCAACCCTTCGCATCCAGTCTTCAGTCTTTTCTCTGATACTTCTATCCCACACCCTACTGTAAATTTTAATAATTATAGAACTCCTATAGAGAACCGAATTAAAAAAATCCTAACAGAAATAAATATTTCACATTACAATCCCCAACCACAACTACTAACTGCTATAGCTCCATGGCTACTAAATGAACCAAAAATTAACTTCAGTCTTTCCAAATTCTCTAAACAGAAAACAAACCCAGTTATATTTCAGAAAGAATTCCTGAAATTAGTTTCTGAACTCTCCCCGTCTTCTTGTATTTATACCGATGGTTCCAAGAATCAAACCGGTGTAGGTGTGGGGGTATTCGGTGATTCTGGATCAATTATGCTCTCTCTACCTCCCACTGCAAGTATTTTTACAGCCGAACTAGTTGCTATCAGAGAAGCACTAAAAATTCCTCCCCGCCAAAACAGAATTGTAATTTGTACTGACTCGCTTTCATCCCTCCAAAGTCTCAAAAACACATACACTCTCAACCCTTTAGAAATAGATATTTTACAAAAAATATGGATACTAGCCGAAAATGGTGTCGAGACTAACTTCATCTGGGTTCCTAGTCATCTTGGCATTCATGGAAACGAGCGAGCTGACCTTTTAGCCAAGAATGGCGTTTCACAGGGCACTCCTCTAAATGACTACACCCAGAGTGATTTCGCATGTTCTCTTAAAAGAAATATTTTAGAAAATTGGGACAAAGAATGGAACTCTACAAGAGACAATAAGCTCAGAGCCATAAAGCCCACTGTTAGACCATGGAAAACATCTATTTTGGGAAATCGAAGGGAAGAAGTTGTTTTGGCCAGAATGAGAATCGGTCACACTCGACATACTCACGGATATCTCATGGCACGGGAACCTCCTCCCGAATGTCGTCGTTGCCGAGTCCAAATAACTGTAGCCCATATTCTCACAGATTGCCCGTTATTCGCACTTCATAAACGAAGGTTTCAATTACCAGAAAATTTAGCAGAAATACTCGGTGATAATCCCCCAAATGTTACAAAACTATTTGACTTCCTAAAAGCTGCTAACATATATAAAAATATTTAAATATTCGTTTTAATGTACAAAATTTCTTAACTAAAGTTATTTGTGGGGGGGTGGGGATGGGGCGGGGTGGGTGGGGGCTTCCCGCGAGTGCTGGAGCTTGCTGGTTGGCGCCACTTCTGGAACTCTGGACTATGTTTAGGTCCAAGGCTTGGTGGAGTGCGGATGGAGCAGGCACATGCGCACTCCACAATCAAGCCTTCCTCCGAGAGCATGCACAAAAGCCTGCAATAATGACCACGGGAGAGATATCAGAGTGGTGCCGCTGCCGGTGCCGGTGCTCTTGGGGTTGCCCCTCTTTGGGTTCTCCCTCTGCTCTTCTGCCGTCCCCTTCCCTCCATTACGGTGAAGGAATAGCCATTTCTCACCGGCATTAAGGCAATAATGACCCTAGAGGTTGATTTGCCAAAAAAAAAAAAAAAAAAGTAATCTACCCTCCCGCCCACAATTTTTTTTTCTTTTTGTAAGATCCCCTACCCCACCCAGATTTATGTGATAACATTAGGGTAGTCTTCAATAAATTTGAAACTAATTTGAGGGTCGTCACGCTAGTACATTTATTTCTGTGCACGCTCTGAGATAAGTTTTGAACTAGTTTCAAGATTGATGATGTAGGTATCTCTTGTGTACCTCATCCTTTTGTTTGTAACTTATACCTTTAGCTATTCAATCGTGCCTCTTTGGATGCCTGTCAGGGAATCGATTTAAAAAGCGCCTTCAACTTAAGTATAATTCTATTGTATACTTTTCTTTTTTAATATGTTATTTTAAATTATAAAGTGATTTTCCATTTCTTCTGTGAAATTAATATTTGAGAATTTTCTAATTATTGAACTGCTAATGGAGAAAAGGAAGTATTTTTAATTTTCTGTAGATATTTTATTTTGCTGTATTGCTCCAACTTTTTTCTACTGTTTTACTTTCACCATGCCAATATTTCTTTCTTTGTAAGTAACCTCCTGTTAAGTTTTTTTTTTTTTTTTTTTTTTTTTTTTTTTTTTTTTTTTTTTTTGTATATGAATGTTTTAATTATTTTTAAATGTTATACCTTTTGAAATGTTTATATTTTATTTCATGAGTTTTAAAAAATAACCCAAAAAATTCAATTAACCTTCATCCATTAACCAAATTCACAACAAAAATAAATATAAAATATTAGTTGAGATAACAGAATTATTGTTGTTTCTGTCCTGCATTTTGCTTATAAAATTGTTCTTCGATTTTTTTTTTTCTTTTTACCTCTGATACTTAGACTACTTTTTTTTGTGCTTTATCAAATAAAGCTATGGATCGATGATTAATGTTTCTGGCACTGGCAGGATTTTAGTTAGACAGAACTATTGAATGGTAATCAAACAAAGCTTATCATATTCTTATGATTTGTAAGAAGCTTGTTGAATCATAATTATTAGTTTCCTAACTGCTCAAAATTTCACCAGTATATAAACTATGTGTTAGTATGCATTAGTATTATTGTATGAATTATACTTAATATTTATAATAAACTGTAGTGTTTCTAAAACCTATAACCTGACCTTGGAAGTTAAATCACAGATTTTTTTTTCATTTTGCAAAGCGAATTTCCCTTCTTTAAAATCCGAAAGGGAATACCCTTCCCTGCCTCCAGGAATACATTTTTAGGGCAGAAAAAGTAGATCACTAAAAAATTAAGTTAAAATGTTGGGCTGTATCATACTTGTATCAAAATATGGATAGATTAAAAATTTGTTTCTCATTCTGATCACTAGGTATACAAACTAATACTTAGATAATACCATGTGGTACTAAAGTTAATGTTAGCTTCAAAATGGGAAGTTTCAAGATGTACCATTATATTTTCTAGTAGATGTTCTTTTTGGTGGGGTTCAGTCAAGGTAGATACAAAATATACAACATAAAAAATGTGTATTTTTAAATTATCTGCTGACTTTTTGGAGTACATTATCAGCCATTATCAAGGCTATCATGAAGGCGAGAGGGGATGCTTTGTACTGAACATCATCCCTGACATGAACATGAGACCTAGGTGACACAACTTCCCCTCTCGCCTTAATGATAGCTCTGATGATGGCTTACAATGTAAGCCAAAACGGCAGAGAATTAAAAAACACACTTTTTTTATATTGTATTTTTTGGATCTACCTTGACCGAAAAAGAACATCAACTGATAATCTCTATGGTCAAAAACTTTCTTTTTGAGATTATATTTTTTAGTGTTTAAACTACTTAATAATGAATTGTTCTAATTGTTTAGTCATTGTACTGATCACTAAAGTACCGTAACAGGGTTGGTCATTGTTATGGTATTAGTATACTAGTGTTCTCTTTCCTGAGGGAGGACTGGCATTGCCCTGGATATGATAATGGGTGACATCTCCCTGAATTGATGTTTATATAGGTGACGAGATTGTTTTTTTTTTTTTATAGGGGACAACAGTTCTAAATGAGTAAATCCCTTAAAAAAAAATCACAGGCCCTTCAAATGATATATATATNATATATATGTATAATAGTCAGAAATTCGGTCTTAGGAGTTAAAGAATTAAATACTGATTTTTTAACCAAAGAAGGTTTTTTTATTTTTGCCAATATTTTGGCCTAAATTTCAGGCCTTCATCATCGGGCTTGAGTATCAAAAGAAAACATACATTATTTACAAAAATAAATAATATAGAAACATGTATGTATGAATAAAACGATTAAACACATGAATAAATAAATTAAATGATAAAACTGTGTGTAAGCAACTATATAACACAAGTAAACTGAAATTCTAATCTAATCACTCTACTACTGACAAACATACATTCCACTTTGACTAATTCACACTTCTTGAGAAGCCTACCTTGAGAAACGACTTATGGCTGAGTCTATTCCCATACATTTAGAACTTGACGAAACAAACAAAGACTACATACAGTAATGTTTTTCACACATTAAAAAAAAATCACCATAAGACCACCTCATAGAACTTCAGTATTCCACACAAGGCCCTTCATTTTCCCCATAATTGGTATTTCCACGAACCTCAGGACACCTTATCTCTCTAAGGCAAGTCACCTATCCCTTTGAAATATACCTTTATTTGGTATAACCAAACTTTTTTGGTTAAAGATGTATTAAAAAAATTTATTTTACCGTGACATGATGTAGACTCAGTTGAGCACGAGTCTATCTCCATGTACCCTATTTGCCCTGATGAAGGCCTGAAATTCAGGCCCAAAACGTTGGCTAAAATAAAAACTTTTTTGGTAATTTGTTTTTAATTTTTCAACCACCATGACCAAATTCCTGACAACCCTCTCTTCATGAATAAAATTAGTTTTCTGCAAAGCATTTCTAGATGTAAGGATCTTAAGTTTACTGAATCTTGCAGACCAATTTTTAAATATTTTATTTGTCAATTGTTTAATTAAGTTTTAATGTAACTTTAGAGAGTGATGTGCTTGTTTCATACAATTTTTTTTTCATGTCATATTCTATATATAAAAATTCATATTTAATGAATCTTGGTCTTCCTCTTGGTGTTGTTCTGCTTCTGTTACTGCATCAATTTATGATCTCTAACTTTCCTGGTTTCTCACTTGAGTATAGAGTTACTAAATGTTCTATTCTCTTTCTTGTCCCATGAGGAATAATGCACACACTTATGACTGTGACTTAAATTCATGACTAATAATTAGATGAAAGGTAGTGCATTATGAAAAACCAGTTATATTGTATAACAGCACTTATCTTTAAAAACAAATTGGGATATCCTCTACCTACAAATGTATTACTTGTGTCAAAGTGCTATAATTTCACATACAAACTTGCTTGTGGATGCACACACACACAGGTAAGTGTTTCCTTTGTTCTATTCCAGAGAAGAAAATGCTGATTCTTGGGGAATTATTGAACTACAGGGTGATCTGGAGTCCCGTATTGAGGAGCCTTTACAATCACAGTTTGTTGGAGACTTACATTTTGGGATGCAGGTTATAAAAAAAAAAAAATTGTTTTTAATCTAGATGAAATTAAAAGCCACTTTTTAAAAAATTGTAAAATTTGTTTTTTCATTGAATCCATTGAGAAGAATTTAATTTTATAAAATAATGAGAAGTTATTGTACTTGGGGAATATCAGTGACAGTGTATCCTTATAATGAAACCACTGTCTTCCCTTTGTCAAATATTTTTATATTTATGTTAAGAAGTTTTTCAACCATTTCCAACCATAAATGTTAACATCCTCAGGTGCATTCTATGAAAATACAATACTTGGACAAAATTTCCTTTACAATTTTTTAATAACTATGTATAATTAACACATTAATATTAATTTAAAATATTTATGCTGATAACTATAGTTGTAATAGAATACATTTTTTTTAAAGCTTGCACTTTTATTTCAGCATTTAAATATAATTAATTAATTTAATGTTTTAATAAATTAAATTTCTTGAGAGGTTTGGATTTATTACTTGAAACTGTATATGTTGGCACATATAATGACTCTCGACTAATATGGAACACCCACACACAAAAATCAAAAGACAGAAACTAAATAGGAGATTTGGACAACTTTACAAGCTGTTAAACCCCAAGTCAACTTTAACTGTGACTAACAAACAAACTCTTTATAAGACGCTGCTGAGACCTATTGGACTTATGGAGTCAAACTGTGGGGAACTACTAAACCATCCAACATACAAAGAATACAGTCTTTCCAATCCAAAATCCTAAGAATTATAGTTGATGCACCCAATTATGTTGCCAACTCCTCCACTAAGCGAAATACACGCTAATTTATTTATTTTTTATTAATTTATTTATTTTTGTTTTTATCTTATTTATATTGTACACTATTATTTTATTTGTACATATTTATTATATATTTTGAGATCACATTGCAAGATGCAGATTCAAAATGTAATTTCTAAATAAAGTGTTTCATATATATATATAAAAGGAAACTTACTGGTTGGTAAAAAATCAGTAAAGGAAAAGTGTTATTTTGAAGAAAAAAAAACTGTTTTCTATGATCTTATATAAGGGAAGTATTTGACAAGCCCTAATTTAGACAAGTGTATTAAATCATAAAATTGAACTCTTTCCTCTATCCAGAAACATTAGATATTAGATGTTTTGAAAGCTTACAGATGAATTGATAATAAAACTTTTTTTTAAATTAGCATGATATTTAATAAAACATTAAATTAAAAAAAATTGCTAGATAATCAAAATATTTTTTGTTTGAATTAAAATTGAAGCTGCATATCTAACAGGTATAATAATAGTTGAGTTTCGATCAGAAAGAAGTCTGGGGAGAGAAAGTATTATATGAAAAATTACCAATGATTTATTCTTTAATAACAAATTCATTTCATGCTAAAAATCCTTTTTCATCTAACCTCAACTATTGATGTATTCATACTCATGGTCAATTGTCTCCTGTCTTCAAAAATATATCCTCATAAATGCAAAACATTTATCTTTCATCGTTTATACAAATCAGAATAGATTAAATAGAAAAGACGTTTTCTTGAAAAATACTTAATTACTCAGACATTTCTAAGCCTTTGCCTAGTACACTCCCTGAAAGGGTACACCATGTCTCCTTCTTCAATATTCCTCTCATTATACTAAAATTTTAAGTTTAGGTACCTAAAAGTAATTGTCCATAAGACATACCCAAACTTGTAGTAGATTATAACACATTTACCAATCTGTTTCACCTATGATGACAAGGATTTCTTACTCAGTGCTGTTGATATAATTATCAGTGCTCTACATCAACCTCCCGACATTTAAATTTTCCTCTCAATTTTTCCCTGACCTTAAAATGACTCATAATTTCTTCAAAACCCACAGCTACAATAATAAAAGTAATGGTACTATAATCAACTGAATTACACTTACAAAATGAACTCTCTCCTTTAAGACACTTCAACTTATATTAAGACACTTCTACCTTTCGCCTAACCTGAACCATTAACGAACACATAAGATCCCTATCTAAACTTAGCTTAATCAATTTTCACTAAATTCAACCTCCTCTCATATAATTTTGTCTGGGGCTACACAAAATTCACAAAACCAACAATTCTGATTGTATCCAATCTCAACTCCTCCAGTATGAAATTCAGTGAATTCCTCCTCTCGGCTCTACAGTATCTAAGTCAAATATGTTTAGACTATTTTTCTAAGGCATGATGAAAAGATGAGATATTATTAATACAGGTATTACTACTTGGATGGCCATTAAGCTCCCTGAATAACTAATGTGTAATTATCTGTTTAATAAAAAATGCCTGTACCTGAGCCATTGATTTTGAAAGGGACTTAACTCTATTTTTCAACTTTTTGATGGTTATCATGGTTACATTTACAACTTCATGTTGTATATTAGTGAAGCATTTCGGGTTGCTTATATTTGGAGCAAATACAATACATTTTTCACACATAAGTTTTCCGAATTAATTAGATAACTGAGCCATGTAGTTTAAAGTGACCCAACTCCATTTATACGTCTTACTTCAAGATATTTACTATTTATTATGTCGGAAAGCAGAGATGAAGGTTATTCCAATTAATAATTAGTATATACAAGTTAACCTAATTTTTGAGACAATTGTGTTAATTGAATAATATGTATGTTCAATTTATTTGTGACTTAAAATTTACTTTTAAATTTAAGAAATCATTTCACCCATGACGTAAACGTTACATTCTAGAAACTGAAAAATTCCCGTATGTAAAAAATTCTTTTTGGATACATCTAAAGTTAGCGGAGGATACTTAAAAAGACTAAAACTCTGCAAATGTGGGCAATGATAAACGTGGGAGGATGCTTGGATCATCAAGACATTTATCTGAAGAAGCGAAAAAGCACGTTCAAAAACATATTGAAAACTTCCCTAATTTTGAATCCCATTATACCAGATCTCATAATCCTAATAGAAATTATTTACATCTAGATCTAACTATCAGGAAAATGTTTAATTTATACGAGCTCATTGCGAGGAAAATGGANGGTTGCCACCCTATTTTAAACACCCATGGCTCAGGACAAGCTTTCATATTATAAATAAAAGATTGACCTGGGCGGGATTTGAACCCGCGGCGTCAGGATTGCGAGACCCGTACGGATCCCCTGAGCTATCCCGGCGCCCCCAGGAAAATGTTTAATTTATTATTTAAGAAATGAAAGACACATTATAGCTTACAGTGATATGTGCACTGGACAAAATAGAAACATTAAAGTAGCTTTAATGTGGTTAAAAATTGTTCAAACTTTGGTTGATAATGTGGAAATCGTAGATCATAAATTATTAATATCAGGGCATTCGTTTTTACCGAATGATAGAGATTTTGGTGTTGTAGAAATGGCATTAAAAAAAAAAAAAAAATTACTGTTCGTTCCCCAAGATTATTACAAAAGTGTCGGAAGGGTATTATTGTAAATAAAATGAAACAGGAAGATTTTGTATTAACAAATTATTAGAAGACGCAATTTCTAAAAGGGTAAAGAATTTTGATGGAGAATCAGCAAACTGGCTAAGAATACGTTGGATGCGTTTTGTCAGAAATGAACCATATAAAATTTTCTATAAGACATCAATGAATGAGAACGAAAATTTCAAAGTCCTGAATTTATTGCCACGTCGGGGTTGACCAAAAAAGTTCGAATATATTGTATTGACACGATTGTACAAAAATATTAAATAAATTACAACAGCAAAATTTGAGGACATAATTGACCTATTACGATACATACCACCAGAACATTATGATTTCTTCAAATCCCTTGTAGAGAAATTTCTTGCACAAAATGTAGACAAATAGTGAATTGTTTTGTAATACATTTATGTTTGTAATTTTCCATGTTCTGTAATAAATTAAAAAATGTTTTGAATTGCATAAATTATGTTTCCAAAATACATAAAACAAATTCAGTATTTATTTTTTTAATTTGAAATATCTTAAATTATGTTCAATGGACTTCGACATCTTCAAATTTTATTATGAATCTGGCTGTTAATTTTGTAAGTGGCCCAACTCCATTCTTGATAAGAAAACGCACGTTATTTACTTAATAATTGCCACAATTTTAACAGGAACTTTAAATTTAACATCCTTAGATACGCTCAAGCAGTATAAATCATTAGTATCCTATTCATATATTTTTAAATTCTTTAAATATCTTGATTTGAAGAAAAATGGAGTTAGGCCACTTTCAAAATAAGCGGCTCATATGTCCAAATGACATGGGCAGCCTACAAAAATAACTTGGTATGCCATTAATTTATCCCCAGACTAAACTGTCTAACTCTTTGAAATTTTAATCATCACTTATCAAAAATAATTTCTAATTTTGTTCTTTCTCCTAATGATTAATTTTCTTTTCACAGAGTAATGGTGTTCCAATTCTTATTATTGGTCACCATATTCTCTATGGGAAATTAGTTCCTCTCGAAAAACCTTGGGCTGTCATGGATAAGAAGAAGTATGATGATAAGACAGAATATGTCATCAAGGCAATTGTGCAGAAGAAATTAGTATTTAAAATCAGGCCAAAGCCTATTATTGCTTCAGTTCCTGGAATTTAAATAACTAAATGGGAAGAATAGGAAATGAATAGCTTTGTACTAAAATGTGGATTCCCTAATAGAAACCCTATGTGGAGAAAAAGAAACAAAAAACTTCTGCTTGAAGTAATTAATTTATAAACATACTTTCAGGGTTTTGGCATTTTGTATTGTTGTGTGCACACACGTGTGGGTGTGTGTATATACATATATTTAAATTATAACGAGGACAGTTATTACACAAGTAATTTTATTTTTATTATTTTTTTTTTTACTGACAAGTGAATTCATTTAAAATGTTATAGTAAAGTTATTTAAATGTTATAACAGTTATTAA
>KZ808130.1:264684-276438 GCA_000696205.2 Oncopeltus fasciatus | reverse complement strand
ATAATGAGGGTTGGTGTCCTTATGGAATTAATTAATTAATGGCTTAAGTAATCTGCACTTCAGAATATAAATTGAATTTAACCTTTTATTTGTTCATTAAATTTTATAATTGTGATTAAATTTTTTTTTTTTTAAAAACAAGGATAACTAACGAATTATCACCACAAGTAGCCATTTTTAGCAATGGAGTTGAAATAGCCAAATAGGTCAGTTTTCCATGATGATTTTTTATGTGGTATAATTCTTGCCCAAGTTCTCGAGGCTTTGTTGATATAGATATAAAATAGCCAGCACTAAATCCTAGTACAATGCAACCATCACCAAACCTGAAAAAGGACCATAATAACTCTCAAATTAAATTACCAATGTTTTAATATACATGCATAATAATGTAATTAAAAAACTCTTACACCTGAAGAAAGAATAATTAATTGTCTTTAATGTATAAAAAATTAGAGTGTCTACTAAATATTTAGATATGTTCATATTAAGCATAGGATCTCTAATAGAAATAATAAATCTACAATTGCAACTATAGCTAAGTATTGCAATCAATAGATTTCTATCATCTACCCTATTAAGATTAACTCTTCAAGTTTCACAAAGCTAATAGACTTTGGTATCCTTTGGAATAGTGCAGTAGGACAGTTTCTCTCTGAATGAGAATATTAAATATGAAATATGAAGCTCAACTCATTAATAGCTGAGAAAAAATATTTGATAAAATATTTGATATTTTTGGTTTACCACTTACTTGATGAACATAAAAATATCTCTGATTTTATCCGAAAATGTAGAACTTATAATCATAACAAGAAGTTTTTCAAATTGGCTGTGATTAGTCAAAGAGTATAACTCTCGATTTCAAAAATTAGAGAAAACCCCACTTTTATACCAGCACCCTTGCTAAAATACCAAAAATCAGTTTAGGAAAAATATTACATAATAACTTGAAATACACTCCTTTTTTATTTAGTGTGAAATGGAGAGTTTTTGACCGTAGAGATTATTAGTAGACAATTTACATTTAATTTACTCCTTCTTCATCACCACTTTTAACAACTAAACACTACCTCATTTCTCTTTTAACCAGCAGCACTCTCTCTTAATCATACATTCAAGCCCACAAACTAAAAATCTTCTAACTCTCAAAGCCATAGATGCTTGTCCTAAATCTAAAGAGCCTTCAACTAAATAAACCTATTTTATTTCAATTATGGTTACCGATTTTCAATTCATTCATCATGGATAATCCATTTCCATTCATTACAATTTTTATTTTTGAAATAATAAACACAGGTTATTCCATATTTTTTAAGATTAGAAATATTGTTGTTATTTTTGATATGAGCACATTTTATTTTATTAAACTAAAATATTATACTTAATTTAGTAAATGTTTTTTGTTGAGGTTCAATCAAGATTGATCCAAAATCCAGTCGTGAACAAGTGATCTAGGTGGCACAACGTCCCCTCTCTCCTTCATGATAGCCCTGATTATAATGTCTAAAGGACATTTTATCTATAAAGGATGATAAAAAGGATAGGTCCAAGCACCGCCCTGTGGAACATTGCTTTCATTTTAAAAAATGGCCAATCAAATGTCTAGGGATGGGTGTGAGAGACAGTGTAAGGAGGACAGGGTTGTGGTCAGAGGAAAGTTCATTTAATGTTTTTACAAAGTGATGGAAGGAATAAGATTTTTACAAAATTTCTTCTAAAATGAAAAAATCTAGGATATCAGGAAGACGGTTTACATCAGTCGGCCAGTAGGTAGGAGAGGGCGGACTTAAAGTGGAAAGATTGCGAGAGGAAACAGCGTCATACAGAGCACAGCCACGGGAGTTGGTCGTTCTCGAGCTCCACTGCAAGTGTTTCACATTATAATCTCCGCCAGACAGGAAACAGGGACCTAAGGATATAAAATGTTCTGGGAGCCAAATTGAGGAGATGGATGGCAGTACACTGCAGATAGGACAATTTGAGTTGTCGAAGTTTGGATGGACACTGAAGTAGATTGAAGTGAATCCATGGGAATGGAAGGTATTGAATAATGAGTATGGAAAGTGTGAATAAGGAGTGCAGTCCCACCATGAGCTCATCCGTTTGGGGATCAGTTCGGTATGTATTGTATCCTGGTATCTAGAGCTTTTTATTCTTTGTTAGTCATGTTTCACGTTGGTGGGCTGAGTCCGTTGCTTTATATCTTTGTTTATCTGGCAACCTTTATAATTGGCGGGATGATTTTTCTGGCAGCAGGTGTACTGTGGGACTTCTGATAGTCCACTCTGAGTGGTGCACCACACTCGATCGGGCTCCATACTCACAGTAACTCATTGTGTGGCCACAGTAACTCTTACTGTTGACATTTGTGGCACAGAACAATATCCCTGCAAAAATAGGGCTTCTCCACCCATATTTTGTAGTGGCAGAGTGATGATACATTGTATATTTCTTCTACATTTCTGGAGGGCTCCAGATCAACGAAGAACAGTGGCAGTAGGGCTTTACATGTGCATCCCTACCAGGCTTGTTTAAAAGTACATTGATAGCGTTTCTGACTTGAAAGCCAAGATTAGTAAGCTCGTTTTTGATGTCGTCAGGGAGAGATTGCGGATGACTACTCTGATTGCATGTTCTTCCTTGAGCTGGTAAGCATGGCGCTGCACATTTGTCTCCTTGAGATAACTGACAATAGCTCTATAAGTGCCAGGGTTGTCTAGTATAATTTTTGTGTCACTCTGCCTATTAACGCAGGTATATCGTCTGTGGCCAATGAGCATTTTTAAGTTATTTGCACATCAGGTAGAAATTTTGTAAATTTCTAAGAAAGATGGGAGGTGGTCAGACTAAACGTTGGGAGGTGGTTTCAGCATCCATCTCCTCCCCTGTAATATTTTGTAGAGGCTGGAATGGGTTCTGGGTTGTGAACTGTGTTATGGTCTTATTTTCTTCATTATTGACCTGTTCAGTAACAATGAACACTGGTTGTGTATTAACTATCTGTGAGGGGCAGTTGGTATTGTGGCCTCTCGGCTGGTGTGCCACTGGCGGAGTGAGGCCTCTTTTCCTTGGGAGGAGTCATGGGTGCTCCACCAGAGATTATTGGTAGATGTTTTTTGTTGGGGTTTGGTCAAAGTTGATCCAAAGAATACAGTTTTAAAAAATGTGTAGTTTTTATTGCATTTTATTTAATGTTTATTATGTATCTTTTATTTGCTTAGATTGTTACATTATAATCAGGGCTATCATGAAGGAGAGAGGGGACGTAGTGCCACCTAGATCACTTGTTCATGACGATTTTGGATCAACCTTGACTGAACCTCAACAAAAAACATTTATTAAATTGAGTATAATATTTTAATTTAATAAAATAAAATGTGCTCATACCAAAAATAACAACAATATTTCTAATCTTAAAAAATATGGAATAACCTGTGTTTATTATTTCAAAAATAAAAATTGTAATGAATGGAAATGGATTATCCATGATGAATGAATTGAAAATCGGTAACCATAATTGAAATAAAATAGGTTTATTTAGTTGAAGGCTCTTTAGATTTAGGACAAGCATCTATGGCTTTGAGAGTTAGAAGATTTTTAGTTTGTGGGCTTGAATGTATGATTAAGAGAGAGTGCTGCTGGTTAAAAGAGAAATGAGGTAGTGTTTAGTTGTTAAAAGTGGTGATGAAGAAGGAGTAAATTAAATGTAAATTGTCTACTAATAATCTCTACGGTCAAAAACTCTCCATTTCACACTAAATAAAAAAGGAGTGTATTTCAAGTTATTATGTAATATTTTTCCTTAACTGATTTTTGGTATTTTAGCAAGGGTGCTGGTATAAAAGTGGGGTTATCTCTAATTTTTGAAATCGAGAGTTATACTCTTTGACTAATCACAGCCAATTTGAAAAACTTCTTGTTATGATTATAAGTTCTACATTTTCGGATAAAATCAGAGATATTTTTATGTTCATCAAGTAAGTGGTAAACCAAAAATATCAAATATTTTATCAAATATTTTTTCTCAGCTATTAATGAGTTGAGCTTCATATTTCATATTTAATATTCTCATTCAGAGAGAAACTGTCCTACTGCACTATTCCAAAGGATACCAAAGTCTATTAGCTTTGTGAAACTTGAAGAGTTAATCTTAATAGGGTAGATGATAGAAATCTATTGATTGCAATACTTAGCTATAGTTGCAATTGTAGATTTATTATTTCTATTAGAGATCCTATGCTTAATATGAACATATCTAAATATTTAGTAGACACTCTAATTTTTTATACATTAAAGACAATTAATTATTCTTTCTTCAGGTGTAAGAGTTTTTTAATTACATTATTATGCATGTATATTAAAACATTGGTAATTTAATTTGAGAGTTATTATGGTCCTTTTTCAGGTTTGGTGATGGTTGCATTGTACTAGGATTTAGTGCTGGCTATTTTATATCTATATCAACAAAGCCTCGAGAACTTGGGCAAGAATTATACCACATAAAAAATCATCATGGAAAACTGACCTATTTGGCTATTTCAACTCCATTGCTAAAAATGGCTACTTGTGGTGATAATTCGTTAGTTATCCTTGTTTTTAAAAAAAAAAAAATTTAATCACAATTATAAAATTTAATGAACAAATAAAAGGTTAAATTCAATTTATATTCTGAAGTGCAGATTACTTAAGCCATTAATTAATTAATTCCATAAGGACACCAACCCTCATTATTTCTCCTTAATTTTATTTAAAAATTTTGTTTGGTGGTAAATGGAATATATATATTTTATATTATATTTTGTCTTGCATTGTACCTAGCATCAACTTGGTTGAATGAATTATGTGTGTGCAATGTGGGATGTGTGAATCCATTAGAACATAAACAAATTTAAGAAAAGAAATGCTATCTAAAAATTTAAATCTTTAAAATATAAAAAAGATCATTTTTCAAGTTACTTATATTTAAAAAACCGAAAGTAAAAAGTTATGATTTTAATCATTTTATTATATTTTTTCAATTCCATTTGAATTACATAAACATGACATATTACAGCTTGATTTTATTATTTAAAAATTCGCATCCTAAATTTTTTTACAAATCACAACTATATTTTTAAAAAATGGTGCTATTTCTCTTTGGTATATTGTTTCCAAATTTAAAGGCATTCTGCTAGTTATAGCTTAAGTACATGATGTTTGTTCATCATTGAGCAATTTGTTCATGATGTTTCTAAATAAAATATATACATTCTGACAACTATTGAATGTGAAAACTTTCGTCATGAAAGTCGAAATAGAATCAAGATGCTATTCCTTCTCTTCTAATTGAAAATTTTCATATTATACACTGCCAATGTTACTTGCGTCTACTAAGACTTAAGATATGAGTAGCATTGTCACAGTAGTTTTATTATTTGCTTTCTCCTCGTTCTTCAGTGTATTTTGACTATAGAAAAAATTTTCTGAAAGTATTCAATAATCTATTTGTTTTGATATTTCTATTAATACCACTTAATTTTTTAAAATATTTCTGTTGTAAAATATTTGGGTATCTTTTCACTTCCTTTATGAGCAACATATTGTTCAAATTTCTTCTTAAAATTCAGTTTCCATTGCTTGTAGTCCACTATGGTGGTATATTGACTCCATTTGATATTATTTATATTTATTTTTAAACAATTATACCACTATTTATTATAATTATAACAACAAAATCATTATAACATATAATGTACAAAAATAAATTGTAGCGATTCACTAATTTAGTTTACTATTTCTTTATGTTTAATTATAGTTGTTTATATAGTATAGTTTAGAGTGATTCCTTTTTAAATTTAATTTGACTAGTTTCTCATATTTCCCATAATTCCTCTACCTCATAGCCTTCATACACTTATANAAATTTAACATTAACTGATTTTTGGTATTTTAACAAGGGTGCTGGTATAAAAGTGGGGTTATCTCTAATTTTTGAAATCGAGAGTTATACTCTTTGACTAATCACAGCCAATTTGAAAAACTTCTTGTTATGATTATAAGTTCTACATTTTCGGTTAAAATCAGAGCAATTTTGATGTTCATCAAGTGACTTATAAACAAAAAATATCTAATCTTTAATCCAATATTTTTTCTCAGCTATTAATGACTTAAGCTTCATATTTCATACTTAATATTCTCATTCAGAGAGAATCTGTCCTCTATCAATGAAAAAGGATGATTTAGCATTTGAGGAAGACATTTTATTAAAAAGGACTCATTACAGTTCAAAAAAATTTTGTAACAAAGCTCTGTCATTATTATATTTAAGACACCCAGGGATATCAGCAATGCGATTGATGGCAAGGTTTAATGATACTTGCAATTCATATCTAGAAAATGGAGAAAAATAATTTGAAGCTTCATTATATTTTTGGTCAATTCCTGATTTTCCCTGGACCAGGTTATATAGATTATGTAGGGCCATTTGAGGGCAAATATTGATTTGTACTGATAGATGCAACATCTAAATGGGTAGAGATTCGATCTATATCTAAGACATCGAAAAATACTATGACACAGAAGTGTTTTCTTTTAATGGTTGGGTATCCAACAACTTTAGTGTCTGAAAATAGGCCTCAATTCACTTCACATGAGTTTTCACAATTCAGCAAAGAACCAAGTATTAGGCATATTAGATCATTGCCCTTCTACCCCAAAAACCAATGAGGTCTGAGAACGAATTATTGAAACCTATAAAAGTTTTTAGCTTTATAAAACTCAGAACTTTCCAAAGATGTATGCTAAGACCAAATGTTATTTTCTTAAAGATGTTCTTAGTGAACGACAGGTCGTATACCTGCTGAAATTTTATTTGGTAGAATACACACCATTTTTTGATCTTCTAAAACCTAACCATCTAGATAACACCCACAAACAATTGCTGAAGCAGAAAATCTACCATGACATGAGGGCATGTCATAGAGCGTTCACAGAAAATGAATGAGTGGGTTCTAAATTCAAGTGGTAAAGACCATAAGCAAGGGAGGATACTAAAGAAAGAATACTGGGAAGTATTCGTACCAGGTGAAGGTAGATGGTAAGGCCAGGGAGACACATGCAGACCAACTGAAGACTGCAGAGCAGCTAGAGTCCAAAGAGAGAGAAGTGTAGTATAATGTGATCTAATTAAATTTGACAGTGTTAAAATGAAATAATATTTTTAGTTCAATAACCGTTTTGTTCAATTCAAAATGTTCAGAAAATTAAAAAAAAAAAAACTTTTGTTTTTTATGCTCCTAAATCATTGTTATTATTACAATAAGCTATACAAGTTATCTTTTATACAATCCAATCCTTAAACTTGCTAGATTAATATTATGAGTATGATTGAGGATATATGATATTGGCTAATTCCTAAAGAGTGTATTCTGTCTAGAAATAAAAGTCAAATTTTAAAAGGAAAAAACATTATATGAACCACATCAAACATAAAAAACAGGTGTGAGCCAAATTATATAAAATATTTGAATTAATATAAGTCTTCAAAGTATTTAAACTATCTTTGTGAAAAGATTACTCACTAAATAACTATTAATAATGTTTAATAGTTAAACGTGACTAATAGTAATTATTTTAATAATAGTAAAACATTATTAATTGGTATTATCTTATTTTAATTAATCATATTAAAAAATACCATTCATAAGCCACAATGTTGCCATAAGCAACTTGAAAGGCCAGTTCAACAGGATTATCTGGGTCTTCAATTTTATAAATAAAAAGCACTTTCCGACCTAAAATAGCACTAACCTAAAAAAAGAAAAAAATAATTGAACCAATTGAAAATTACAGAAAATAAATTTAATTGGATAGGCAATTGAAATTATATTGTTATGTAAAAAAATATAATGAAACATAGTCACTAATAATTTATAGATGGTATTTAGCCCTCTACAGCCTGAAAATATATAGATACAATCAAACAGTATGTGTATATTTAATATTCTTTAAAAATTATTTTATAATTACTAACCAGTAACTGAGTTCACATGAATCACTGGCCTTATAGACTAAATATGATTTTGAAATTTTAGTTTGAAAATTATATATTAGAGCCAATGAATAAAGACAATATAGCAATAAGAAATACTAGGCAAATAGACAGAGATAAAATACCATTAAAAAATTATAAAGAACACTTATTTATTTTTAAAAGATATAAAATTCCATATAAATACACAAGAGAACAATAAATTAGTTTCAAAATTTATATCTAAACACACCTCTTATGTTATAAGGGGTCACCAATGAAATTCACCTTGCACAATTATGACAGTTTTTATATTCCAGCAGAAGGTTGGCTATGAATAAAATAAAATAACATAAAATTTCTTAAGAATCTTGCCCTCCCCAATGTAAACCATCTCTTTATAGAGTAACTGGTGAAGATACAATTAAAAAAAACAAAAACAAAAGGAATATAAAAATTTAAAATTCAATGCATTTAATAAACTGGCACTAATTTCAGTGGTAGGAACAAATCAAAATCTTAACCTTTAATTTAATCCCCTTAGGTTTTATTGCTCATATGAAAATCGGCACATCCTCAGAACGTATTGAAACCAGTTCATTTAAGGCTTAAAGTAGACAGACATTTTTGATGTTTATTTTCATAGAAAATAAACTATTGCTTTATTAGATTTTCAGATTCTATTTGTCTTGAAATTTAAAATATCCAATTTTTTGAGGGAGGGATTATGAGTCCTATTTTTCAGGTCGATAAAAAGAGTTTATTTATTTTTAAAGTTAACTATATACATATAACAATAATAAAAAGAGCTGAGTTATCCTTCAGTTTCCACTGAAAATATTTAGCGAGTCACTAATTACGAGTCAACTTACAGCTGTATCTGGAGATGATCTATCTTCACTATTATTTTTCATTGTAGCAAACTGAAGAGCTGAAGGTTCTGCTCTGAGTGGAACAGTTCTAAGTGTATCTCCTTGATTGTTATTTATAGACAAAGTCTTGTCCTCTGAGCCCAGAGCCAGCAAGCTATTACCTCCCCATTGGGCAGTTACTATCCTCCTAGCATGTTTACCAAGAACAGGAATCCGTCTATTAAAAAAAAAAAGAAAAAAAAAGAGAGAGTGAGTGTCTAAATTACTTTCAGACAAAAATATTACTCGAAGATTAAGATGTCATTTATATTTATTAACGTCCTACAAAGTACGAAACACTCAGTTCCCAGATCAACACAACTAACTAAATAAACAAAGTTTGTAGCTCAGCTTTTAATTTAAAGAAACAAACATAAAACTAAATAATACAATACCTATGAAGCTTAAGTCTAGTTTATTACCCACTAAATACTATGCTTTTTCTGTTAAATTTAAGCAGAACAAATGTGCGTCTAACATTGGAATAAATTTTGGTTATCAGAAAATTCATATCACTGGGAGTGGGGATTAACATTAAATCAAATACTTGTATACTAATTAGTTTTAAGCTTCAGTAGCCAATTATTATTATAATTTACTATCAGTACAATTTACAGTGTAGTATTGATAAAAGTTTTCTAATCTATCGTTTACATACTAGTAAAATTATTATTACTAGGAGGAGGTGAGGGTTTTATCTGTCTCTAAAGACTTGATTAGGAAATTTTGAAGCAATAATTGAAGTAATTTACATTTAAGTTGAAAAAAAAAAAAAAAAACTTAAAAAGAACATTAAAATTAATAAGCTCAAATATTTTGTTTAATTCAGTGTATTATTCCAATTTAAAAGCCATGTAAATTGGCATTTAATATTAATGTGATTAATTAAATACATTTTCTGCAACAAGATAAATAAGGAGTGTAATATATGGGCAAAATTATTTCCTAAACTCAACAATTATTGAATCAACATTAACAACTTAAATATATTCAAAGTGAATAAAAAATAATCTGTCCTGCAGAAGCTGACTAATCTAAGCAGATTTCCCAGGCTTTCTAAAGGAGTGGCGAGAGTAAATAAATAAGAGCAAAAGACAAAATTTATCTTAAAAGCCAGAGGGGACACTGAGTATTAAATGAATGACCACTAAGCTTTCTCTGGACTGGTCAGGAAAAAAAAATGTGAGGCAGAAGCATAACCGTTATTGTTACATTCACAAATCTCTTACTTCTTACAAATGTTAGAGATTTACAAATAATAGAAAATTACATTTTAAACTAATTATGTTACATAAATTTCAGTCACTAACAAACTCATCCAGATATTTGAAAAAAGAAGCTCCAACACTGTTTTGGTTTCATTATTTTTAAAATAGTGAATACTGGAACACTTACAGAAAAAAATACATACATACACAACACATCAATTTTCGAAAAGACCATATTTGTAGCTTTTCCAATGTAGGATCGGCAAAATCTGTAGAACATACATACATAAGACACATCAGGGGAACAATATAAATAAGGAACAATAAGACATGAGTAGGGTAAAAATTAAAATTTTAAATGTGAATACTAAATTATTCTAAGGAATTAAGTTATTATTAGTTTATCTAATTCTTGCTGAAAAAAAAGGGGGTGGGGGAGACAAAATAAGTAGTTATTGCTAGTAAATGAATACCTCTACATCAAAATTTCCTATAGCCATAATCATAGTTCTATCATGTTTGTTTTGATAGTTGTTAAAATAGCCTCTTTAAACATTAAATTATATGAGTAAATTTTAAACATATTTTTAAAATATGTAAGAAATAAGAAAAGAACTGAATTAATTTCATGAATGTTTTTTTTCTACACTAAATACATGAAAACTTGAATACTTTCTTATACATGGTTTTGGTACTAATAAACATAATGAATGAGAAAATTAAAAAAAAATAAGAAAATTTAGAGTGTGGACCACTAAGCTTTACCATAAGTGTTGATTAATACAATTAAAACAAATTGAATTATGAAATATAAACTCTATATAATCAACAGCTACAAAAAAGAAAAGAAAAAAGATTTACTCTTTCTCTACACTAACCCTAACTTTATTTTAATTGTATTGTAATGCAGTCATACTGCTAATGAGAGAATCTCACATGAAATTTAAACCCCACTGGTTCAGATCTGTACCAAAATTCAGTATTTTTTACTTATACTTCTGTGCTTAATAGTAATTACCCTTTTAAGTACTCCTCTACCTGTTTTGAAAATTGACAATGTAATACCACAAATTTTAAAATGTTAAATGTAAAATATAAACCTTTACCAATCAATGGTTTAAAAAAAATTCTTTTAGGGTCTTCCCTATAGTATTCCTTCACCTATTTTGATATTTTTTAAAACTTATAATGTAACATGAACAGCTGGGGAAAAATATACATTATCTGTTAGTGCCCTACTCTGAAGTACTAATAATTTTGCCTAAAAATATTGCGGCTTAGTCCTAGCAAGGGATGCTAATACTTAGAATTTTATTTTTAATAAAAATATTGCATAAATAATAATAATAATAAAATATTAAACAAATATTCTACTGAAGTTGAACAGTAGAATCTAGTGGAGTGTACTCAAAATAGTGATATAAACCCAAATCCATCCACAGACATTAAAGTAAAATGGTTATGAAGAGGCCATAAAACATAAGAGCTCTGATGGAAAATAAATCAGAATTTTTTTAACGATTAGTGTACCTAATTAAGTTTCAGTAAATTACAATGAATAGAAATGTTTGCGAAAAACAAAACAGTTAAATTAACTGTTTATAACACATTAAATTATATATAT